>JACYXH010000816.1:1655000-1712500 GCA_026745465.1 Lota lota
TTATCATTAAATAGATTGACACCTATCATCCCGTTTATTTATATCAGAATCAAGTTGAATGATTTGTTTGTTGTGTTGAAATCCCGTCATTTTTAGTTCAAGGTAATTCCATTGTGTGAATATAATTTGTGGGACTTCTATTAATATAAAAACCCAACAACTTACTGCAGGGATTTTTGTTCTTTCTCAATAAAATAATAGCTCAACAGTAAATTAATGATTGTTTAAATTACACTGAATTACACGCTGTTCTTGTCTAATTCTTATTATTGTATTGTAAATGATATAATCATTTATTTATTTCATTCTGATATTGTGTTCTAATTAGTTATTCTAATCGGATTGCCTGACCCATTAGACCAAAAAACTTAGCTAATTAAAAAGTTTTGAATGATTCTTAAAAGTGTTTAAAGACTTCTGTGGCAAGGTTACGTCTAAGGCTTATGTCCGTGCTTCCAAGAGAATTTAATTGATGTTAGAAAATCGGTCGGTCAGATGTCCCAATGGTTACACTCAAAATGGCAGCTTTTAATTTGTCCCTCAACTAAGTGAACACTTAGAGACGGCCATTCACTACGCAAGCCACTCACTTCAGATGAAGCAGACATCGGCAACCCCCATCTCACCCTTAAGAACTCAAAAGCCAACCAGTTGCTTACAGACAGCATCAAAACACCTCCGATTTTGATCTAATCACTGCTAATATAGGTCACACATGGGGAGCAGAAGTGATTTTTTGTATTTGCAATGATCACAGCCAAAGATTAGTCCACAATATTTAGAGTCAGAGTATCAGACCGAAGACAGCGTACTGATAGCCAAGGGGTATGCACAGACCATCTCCTTATTATTTTACCTTTGGTTTTCCATCCTGCACAAATAAAAGCCCTCTCCTACCATTTAAACCTATAGTGATACACCCCGTACCACTCCAAATCACTGCATGTTATTCCATCCCCCTGGGCACCCAAACAGACAGGAAATATGTTTCAAAGCTTCACATTTCGGTGGAGGGAGGAAAATGTCACGCTCACGCTTTACAGCTCAAACACAGGAGGAAAATAAGAAACGAGCAGGACTGCTCTCCCATGTTACTCTTCAGTGAATGCCGGCTCCGGCTGCTAATGAGCACTACGACATCCAACGGGAGCGGCAGAGATGGAAGTCCACTGCCCATCACGCGTGGAGCCATTGTGAAAGAGAGGACAGCAGAAGGTATGATAGACCTTTGTGCCAAATGAACATGAGCCGGGGGGGGGGACGGAGAGTTCATACGCAAATGATTTCACAGCGCTAGTCTGCAGATAGACACTTGCAAAATGTCATTCCCGTGGCTTTTTGGTGTGTCCAGAGTAAAACAGACGCAAACATATACTCAGAGAAATAAGAGGGCGTCAGCGGACGCCTTTCCTCCCAGCTTATCTAATTGACAAGAGAACAGAGTGTGTGCGTGCGTGTGTGTGTGTGTGTGCGCGCACCATTGTTTGTGAATCCATTCCCTGCATTTTATCTGTGGATGGTGGCTCAAGGTGAAATGGCACAGCAGGTGTTCGGACGTCTCAAATGATTGCATTTCTTCTTCTTTTGTGAGTGTGTTTTTTATCTTTCTTCTTTTACCGAGATTGGAAGAAGAGAAGTGTGATGGAAATTGCCAAAGCAATCGGATCGGTTTGGTGTTTGAATGCATTAAACAAAACGAGGTACGCTGATGATAACCATCATTTCAACCCAAAACATTATAAAAATAGCAACAGTTGCTATGGCTTGTCTAATGCTCATTATTCTTCAGAAGTACGGTTGTATCAATTCATATTTCTTTGCATTATACATTCGTTTTAGTCATTTTAGTATTTAATAGTTACATAAGACATATTAATACTATTATATAACATGTATTAGTATTATTATTGTGTTTGTTGCAACAGCTGTACCTCTGCTACCCAGATATCTGTTAATAGCATGAGCAGCATGAGCTGCCCACTGTCAGAAACCCCTCGAGATGGAGACACACGCGAGGAGGGAAACCATTCACAGAACTCACGGCTCCCAGCGGCACCACATGGATGTATGGAGACCTCACCGACCATGGCACCACATGGATGCATGGAGACCGCACCATGGCACCACATGGATGTATGGAGACCGCACCATGGCACCACATGGATGTATGGAGACCGCACCGAACCATGGCACCACATGGATGTATGGAGACCGCACCGAACCATGGCACCACATGGATGTATGGAGACCTCACCATGGCACCACATGGATGTATGGAGACCGCACCATGGCACCACATGGATGCATGGAGACCTCACCATGGCACCACATGGATGCATGGAGACCTCACCATGGCACCACATGGATGTATGGAGACCTCACCATGGCACCACATGGATGCATGGAGACCGCACCATGGCACCACATGGATGCATGGAGACCTCACCATGGCACCACATGGATGCATGGAGACCGCACCATGGCACCACATGGATGTATGGAGACCGCACCATGGCACCACATGGATGCATGGAGACCGCACCATGGCACCACATGGATGTATGGAGACCGCACCGAACCATGGCACCACATGGATGCATGGAGACCACACCATGGCACCACGTGGATGTATGGAGACCGCACCGAACCATGGCACCACATGGATGTATGGAGACCTCACCATGGCACCACATGGATGTATGGAGACCGCACCGAACCATGGCACCACATGGCGGTGTCATGGTTCGGTCCTACATCTGGTTCTACATCTGGTTCGGTCCTACATCTATGCAAAGAAATGCTTACGTTTCTTTCCTATATTCTGATTCACCATGTATTATTCTAACAGTAAGCAACATGCTCAACACAACTCCAACAAGTTATGCATGGACCAGCAGCGTACGGCAAAATGAAGGCACACAGCACTGCATGAAAACCAAATAGGACCACTTGAAGCGATGATTCTTCATCATTCAATCAAACGGCAACTGGGCTTTGTGTCTCCATCTCTGCTGTAATGAATGAGCGGCAAAGGAGCTCTAAGTAGGTCCCATCATCCAACTGTCTGCAGTTAGCGCAACAGAAGGCTTGTCAGCCATCCTCTCCGCCAGTTCTTTTGTTTGTTGTAGCGAGGGTCAAGCACATTGAACATGTACTTGAACCTTGTATTCTCTACCACAGAGTCGGGCCCCATGTCGCTGCAGTGATCCCTTTGAACCGACTGCTGGAATCAGCGGCATATTGTTGCCTGATCAACCTGGTCTCAAGTAAAGACGCCGTGACTGCACCTCAGAATCTGCAACGGTCATTTAAAGTGCCCCTATTTTACCGGCAGGTGGGAGTGTGATTAGCCATTGTACACCAGTCCAAAATCTGCCCTGCCCTGTCATCAGTTGACATCACAAGTGGGTCTATCCATCAGACATCCATCCTGACATTCCCACTTGTGGGAATGTCGCAGCGCAGGGCCCATTTTAAAACGCCTTGTGATGGCTAATCCCAGTCACGCCCGCTGGTCAAATCGGGGCCCCTTAACTTTACGTGGCGGTCTAATGACTACACATATTTCATTTGGATTTTAATCTTTGTATGTCTGTGTTTCTAAATCCAGCGAATGTATTTATTTGATTCACGCTACAATAGCAGATCCCGTGCCGCACGGCTCAATGTGAAGAAACGCTCCATGTTCCAGCTCCTGGTGTGCCGACGTGTGAGAGCGTCTCATAAATGTGGTCTCACCAAGGTCAGGGAGGTTACACGTTTTCCTCTTGGATGATCACACATCTTCACGTCGTGTGTTGCTTTCAATGGAGTATTTCTTGCTAGTAAACACAGCAAAACATGTCCCTTACAGATGCAGTTTATCCAGTCACCACCGGCCAGAAGCGCCCTCAGCCATTGCCGGCCGGTAAGAATTACATCTTGTGTGTGTGTGTGTGTGTGATTGTGTGCGTATGTGTGTGTGTGTGTTTGTGTGTGTGTGTGTGAATGAGGGAGTGAGTGAGAGCGAGAGAGTGTAAATACTTGTTTGTGATGCTTAGCACGCAAACACACCAGCTCGCTATGAATGACAAGCCATAGAATGATATGGCAAGGCTGGCTGGTTAAATGTTATGAAATGTAAAGATTTGTCCCAAATGTTTATCTGGGCGGGGGGGGGGGGGGGGGGGGGGGGGGGGTATTCCTCAGGTCAAACCAATATGGAAGGAGTCTGGAGCCAAAGCAACGAGCTAGGAAGCCATGGTGACATGGCGAGTTCAGATGTGTATGTCTGGGATATTATTCGCATGTCCTGGTGTATTATCTTAACTTTGAATTTTCATAGCTTCCGTTGTTCACGGCTGTGTGTGTGTGTGTGTGTGTGTGTGTTAAAGAACTGCACAAATGTGTGTGTGTGAAGATATGCATGTGCATGTGAGCACTACAGTGTGTGTGTGTATGTGTGTGTGTGTGTGTGAAGATATGTGCGTGCATGTCAGCGCTGAAGTGTGTGGGTGTGTGAGTGCGTGCGTGTGTATGAGTGTGTGCCCATGTGTGTAAGCGTCTTTGTGTGTGTGTGTGTGCGCATGATGAATTTCTCTCACAAAAGACAGGGCTGGCACAGGTTTGCTCTGGACTCACTCCCGTGTTTGCCAAGTATGGATTCAACAAAAGGTCCAGATTTGCATACAGCTCCCAAAAGAAAGTCATCTCCTCCGCTTTGAATCGAACCAGTCTCCGTCCACACGCCAGCCCTCCAACTACTCTCAACTGCACCTCAACTGCTGAACCCCCACCCCTCAACAAGCACGCACACGCACGCACACGCTGCTACAACACTTAGTTATATGGATCGTCGATTACTGGTTCCAATTCTGTTTTTCGAGGGCTATAGAGAATGGGGGAGGAGAAAGATATCACATCACAATCCCGTTTGCTTTTCTTTCTTTCACAAGTTCAACTTTCCTTACTGCTGATATAGAGTCTATCTTGACCCCCCCTCCCCTCTCTCTGTAGAACAGAGGGGAGACGTCCAGGGTCGCGCCCCCAACTGCTTTGGTAACCAACTTTAAACGACGACTCAGCCCTTCCTTTTTATAGATCGAGCCTCTTGGTGTGCTGCTCCACTCTCTCTGTCTCTGTCTCTGTCTCTGTCTGTCTCAGTCTCTCTGTCTCTCTGTCTCTCTGTCTCTCTCTCTCTCTCTCTCTCTCTCTCTCTCTCTCTCTCTCTCTCTCTCTCTCTCTCTCTCTCTCTCTCTGTCTCTCTTCCGATCTCTCTCTCTCTCTCCCTCTCCCTCCCTCTCTCTCTCTCGTCCCATCCAGCCTGCCTTTTTGTTTGTGTTTCCCAAAGAGAGGACGGTTAAAAAAAGCCACATGTGAAGCTGGCGGCTACTAGTCAGACGTTCCAGAGGGGGGGGAGCAGTGCCCAGCTGGTCATATTTAATTAAGACGTGCTTGGCCCTTTACCCCCAGCCACCATCCCACTGCTTCGTGTTATTATTCTTCCCCTGATACATTATGGGTCCACAGACCGAGACATGACTTATGGCCACCGCTCTCTGTGGTGGTGCTGGGGGTGGAGGTGGGGTAGTGGTGGAGGAGGTGGATGGGGTAGTGGTGGAGGAGGTAGTGGTAGAGGAGGTGTATGGGGTAGTGGTGGAGGAGGTGGATGGGGTAGTGGTGGAGGAGGTAGTGGTAGAGGAGGTGGATGGGATAGTAGTGGAGGATGTGGTGGTGGTAGTGGTGGAGGATGTGGTAGAGGATGTGGTGGTGGTGGTAGAGGATGTGGTGGAGGATGTGGTGGAGGAGGATGTGGTAGAGGGGTGGTAGTGGTGGAAGATGTGGTAGAGGATGTGGTGGTGGTGGTAGAGGATGTGGTGGAGGGGTGGTGGAGGAGGATGTGTTGGAGGATGTGGTGGAGGGGTTGTGGATGATGTGGTGGTGGTAGTGGTGGAGGATGTGGTAGAGGATGTGGTGGTGGTGGTAGAGGATGTGGTGGATGGGTGGTGGAGGAGGATGTGGTAGAGGATGTGGTGGTGGTAGTGGTGGAGGATGTGGTAGAGGATGTGGTGGTGGTGGTAGAGGATGTGGTGGATGGGTGGTGGAGGAGGATGTGGTAGAGGATGTGGTGGTGGTGGTAGAGGATGTGGTGGATGGGTGGTGGAGGAGGATGTGGTAGAGGATGTGGTGGTGGTGGTAGAGGATGTGGTGGATGGGTGGTGGAGGAGGATGTGGTAGAGGATGTGGTGGTGGTGGTGGTAGAGGATGTGGTGGAGGAGGATGTGTTGGAGGATGTGGTGGAGGGGTTGTGGTGGTGGAGGATTTCAGCTAAGCCATTGTAGGAGAGGTGCAGTGCCCAGGCAGCGGGGTTCTGCGTCACGGTCATGCGTAAGAGCAGGGTTTACTGTCGTCACGGAAACACTGCATGTGAAGAGCTCTCTGAGCTTCGCTAGTCCACTCATGTTATAGTCCTTGACAATCATTTAGAAATGAAGTAAGTATTGGGGAGAGGAAGAAAATAGTAGTAAATGCAGTACATATCAGTCATTGTATTTCAAAAAACGTGTTATATCAAAACCATGCTTTTTGTTTCCATTTGTATGACGCGGCCTCTTTATGAAGAGATGGCAGAGTAGATCCCTGATTGGTCAGTAATGAGCTAGGGGTGGACAACGACTGAAATGCTCTCATACAGAGGTAGACACCGTCAACTAGAAACAGAGAATGTCACAGAGCATGTCAGTCGGGCGCCGCGGCGATGGGGGCGTGTGACTTCGGGGCCCGTTTGTGTGACGTCATGCCGTGAACTTTAACCCCTCCTTCGTGGCAGGGTGGTGCAGCTCTGGAGAGGACAACACGGCTGTGCTCTCCTGCTCGGTAAACAGCGGTACGCTACGACGCTAACGCTAACGAGGCTCTTCTTGCCGCGGGCGTCTTCCGGTCGGATCGCCGGCTCACGTGATTGGCCGCCGTAGCGTGACGTTGGCTTGTGTTTCTCCAGAGGTTGATTCTGTTTCAACTTTTCGCCGCAGGCCGGCTACGTGTTACACAATCATCACTGCTTCTCATGGCGACATGTACGTCATAAGACACATAAGACACTTAAGACACTTAAGACACATAAGACACATAAGACACATAGACACATAAGACACATAAGACACATAAGACACATAAGACACATAAGACACATAAGACACAGAAAACCAATCTTATCAATAACTTTTACTGAACGGTATCTTTGTGTGTGAAAACATTTGTCTTATTCTTTCTTTGGGAGATGAAACTAAAATGTCCATCCCATTTTTGTGAGCAAATGATGTTCCCAAAGGCATTCAAACCCTGATTATACCGTCGTCCAAAATGCGAATTTTTCGAGAACCAAAAATGACCTGGACCCCTGTTTCCAGCGAGGTGTTCTTTGCTTCTGTCTCTTCGTTGCAGCTCTCCAGAGGAGCCACAGCCGTGACATGAAAGAAGTTCATTAATCAAAGATGTTTACCGTCTCAACGCTGTTTGGCAGCACAAAGCAATCAAGTGCTTCGGCTTGCCCCCCCTTACGCAAAGCTGTGATGCTTGAGATGAGATGGCTTATTAGGGCGACAAAACCCCATCCCCTTATACATAGAAATATATACACCGAATATTTATTTCATATACATATAGATGCATGGCTGCAACCATTTACATTTGAGACTGAAGATAGTTGTAGTTCAAGAGTGTATCACAAAGTCATTTTTAGACAAGTGCCATTTGTCATCCTATTGCTTTTTGTGTCAAACACACTGGAACACCCAGAAGCTCTACAGCGTTAATGTTGGCCTTCAGGAGTGGCACATTGAGCTCATTTCAAAATCAAAACCTGAAAATACTTTTGTCTTCATAGCGGTCATATTTACGTGGGTAAGGATTCAAAACCTTAAGCGAATTCAAATTCATCATCACACCCATAAAAAAAAACAAAGATATCCACTTAAGAGAGGTTCATTAATACGGGCACTTTAAACAACCGGGGGGAGGATGACAACGCTGTGCCACACAAATAAATCACCGTTTCAGAAGAAGGGAGCGATAAAAACTAAAGTTTTGTGCCGATGTCAGCAGGAGTGGGGATCGTGGTGATGGATTTGGCCGCCCGGTCTCCCTGCTGCCTCGGCCCAAACGCTGGTCTTCAGCTGGACAGGCAGGCGCCCCCCGCCCTCCCCCCGCCCTCCCCCGCCCTCCCCCCGCCCTCCCCCCCCGCCCCCCCCCCCCCCCCCCCCCCCCTCCCCCCCCCCCCCCCCCCCCCCCCCCCCCCCCCCGCCTGACAGCTACACCCAAGAGCACCGTCCGATGGACAGTTGTTTATGCAGAGCACAACAGCGATCCTACCACTAGGAACACACTTTTATTTTGTTTCAGGTTGGTTGGGGGTGTGTGGGGGGGGGGGTCACAATGAATACATAGTGGGCATAGAAGGACGGTTTGGGTACGTGTTCAAAAAAAGTATTTGTAGTTAATATTTTAAATGCACAGACTGCATTCTGTCCATGTAGCTCATATATATTTATGTACTGTATGTATTTTTTCTTTCTACACTTAAAGGTGAATTACAGGAAGTACTTTCGTTTATACATGATACAACAGCCCCTGCTCACTTTGCTTTGACCATTACATGTCTGACCCATGTATGACACCAGTTCCACACCAAAAACCATCATGGGATCGATACATGATCATCTATCAGTACGCACCAGTCCAGTCCCCTCCCAAACCAGCCATCCTGCTGGCAGCGACACATTCAGGAGGCCCCCAAGGGCCCTGCATGCTTTCCTCAGTGGAACAGAGTGGTGCAGGGGGAGAACAATAACACACTGCCTTCCTGTCATAAAGACACCGCCGTGTCCTTTGAGAAGAAAAGTACACACACGCGATGAAAGCGGCCCAAATGACAGGGGAGTCAGGGAGCATCTCACGGTTGGGATGAAAGAGGGGGTGGAGGAGAGAGCGAGAGGAGGGGTGGAGGAAGGGGGCCGCACACTGTGGCCTTCTAGCCTCAATGTGACATACTCCTCCGTCACCACCGGCTGTAAAATTACTTCATTCCTTCATTCCGCCCGGGGAGGACAACGGTCGACCCGTCTCGCCCCCCCTCCACCACCACATGTAAGGAAGGCCGGAGCTCCTTTGAAGGCTGAGCAGGGGGAGAGATTCCACCGTTGAACTTCAAAAGGTGCCGCGGCTGTTCCAGGACACCGAGGCTATTGGAAGTAATAAGGAGGACATATGAGGGGAAGTGGAGGGAGTGGGATATAGAGGGGAAAGCTCAGGCCAGTGTCTGGGCACCAGCCCTTTTAACACTGGCGCTGGTATTTGAGAACGGCGTGGAGAGAAAAGGCCCAGGGACACTTGAGAATCGTATAAGAGCCCCTGCTGGGACAGGTAAGCTCTCGATGGACAGTGGCGAAGAAAGAGAAAATGATTTGGAAAACCAAATCCTTATCGCATGAAAGCATGGTTATACCAGTGCCATGCAGCATTTAAGGGCCTTTTTATTTCATAAAGGGACATATACCCTCAGATTCAACGGTAAAGAAATATAACAATTTACATTCTTTTAAAGTGCTACACTTTCAAGCGAGAATGTCCAACATGACCAGTTTTTTCCCCAGACGATTTTTGTAGATTAGTATTTGAGTTGATCAATATTAATCGTACACATTACAGTTGAAAATCATTTTTTATCCGTCGTCTTTATTGACAATAAGATTACTTCCCGGTTGCTCCCAGAGGCGCTCTCAGACTAGAGCTGTGTTCGATTTGGCTCACTTGTTCCCTCATTCCTTATATCCTTAACACCATAAAGTGCACTGTTTAGGAGGAATTCAGACAATAATCACGCTCCAGGAATCGACCGGTGTGACGTGTCTTGGTCACCTAAACACGCAAATCGCCTGTCTGATGTCACCCGGGTGACAGCTCATCTGCATAAAGAACCTGTATAAAGTGTAAAGAGAAAAGAGTAAAGTGTAAAGAGAAAAGAGTAAAGTGTAAAGAGAACAGAGTAAAGTGTAAAGAGAAAAGAGTAAAGTGTAAAGAGAAAAGAGTAAAGTGTAAAGAGAACAGAGTAAAGTGTAAAGAGAAAAGAGTAAAGTGTAAAGAGAAAAGAGTAAAGTGTAAAGAGAACAGAGTAAAGTGTAAAGAGCCGGACCATCTCTACCGGAGGAACATGATGCCAATGAAAACCAGCATGCATCATGGGATACAGTGCAGAATGAAGTGTGCATCAGTTGGACACTTCTTTAATGGTGCATTGTGGGTATAGAGTAGTGCACTGTCTAAGGAACCACGTTTGTACAGTCCAAACACTACACAAATGATGCCCACACGCCATGGGCTTTTTACGTCTGCCATCAGGGAAAAGCAGCAGCTGGTGTATAGATTCCAGATGAGTGACTTGAGTGGGTGGTAGCCATTTTGTATTGAAAGGATAGAGGAGTGAGACAGAGTCACTGTAGCTGCCGTGCGATAAAGAAAATAGAGGGCTCAGCAAATGGCGTCAGCTGCAATGAAAAGGGGGTGGCGGCGTTCCTTTTAGAGATGAAGAAAGCTGATTGGACAGGACGGAAACCTGACTTTGGACTCTCTTCTGAAACTTTGGAGTAAGTCACTGCATCCCCTATTATTCTATTGTTCCCGAAAATACAAAAGAAAAAATAAATGTTGTGGAACTCGATAGACTTTCCATCCCTAAAGTAATGCCAAAGAAAACAACAGTGTCCCCTTTAAGAACACTCTGCACCCGTGGCGATGTGGGATACTTTGAGATTTTTTAAAGATGAAGTCGCAGCGGCCCCATGGACATCTGCAACAGTAATGTCTGTCAGTTAACGCTCAACAGACCCCGCCCCGGGATCCCAGCGCTGTCATTTCCATCACCCCCCTCCCCTCTCATGATCACAACTACTCCCCCCCCCCCCCCCCCCCCCCATCTCCCCCATCTCGTCGTCTTTGTACCGTTTGAATTCTCCAAGGAGGGAGGATATACAATCACTTCCTCTACCCGTTCCCGAGACCACCACAGTGGCTTGGGGAAGGATGTGTTTGTGTGTGTGTGTGTGTGTGGGGGGGGGGGGGGGGGGGGGGGCTTAGCTCCGAGCTAAGACAGGGCTTAGCTCCAACCTATTATCTGATGTTTTGACACCAGTTCTTACCCAGGACCTCGGGTCGTTCGGGGACAGACTGCTCTTGGCGCCGGGTGAGAAGGAGGAGGAGGAGGAGCTGGCCTGGTTCCATGATGCGGGGGGGGGGGGGGCGGGGGGGCGGGGACGACGACCTGTCACGGGTAACAAGCAGGTGCTTGATCGACGTGGGCCTGAGACCGGCTCACCTGAGAGCAGGCGTTTGAAAGCAATTGAAGTGGAGAGCCCTGGAGGAACCCAGATCCTATCTCTTTCTGGAGGAACAAGAAGGGAAGGGGCAGAGCAAATAAACACTGCAACAATGTGAGACGAAAACCCAACCCAACCTACACAAAGTGCTATTGAACAGTTGTGGTCAATAGCACACACACACACAATCACATATATATATATGAACACACACAACATATGTAGCCCAAAAATATATATACATATGTACACTCACAAACAAACCCTCCTCCCCTCCTCCCCTTCCTCCCCTCCTCCCCTCCTCCCCTTCTCCCCTCCTCCCCTCTCGCCTTCTCCCCTTCTCCCCTTCTCCCCTCCTCCTTTCCTCCCCTTCTTACCCTCTTACCCTCTCCCCTCCTCCCCTCCTCCCCTCTTACCCTCTTACCCTCCTCCCCTCCTCCCCTCCTCTCCTCCTCCCCTCCTCCCCTCCTCCCCTCTCTTCCTCCCCTCCTCCCCTCTCCCCTCCTCCCCCTCCTCCCCTTCTCCCCTCCTCTCCTCTCCTCTCTCCTCCCCTTCTCCCCTCCTTCCCTCTCCCTCTCCTCCCCTCTCCCCTCTCCCCTCCTCCCCTCTCCCCTCTCCCCTCTCCCCTCTCCCCTCTCCCCTCCTCCCTCCTCCCCTCTCCCCTCTCCCCTCTCCCCTCTCCCCTCTCCCCTCTCCCCTCTCCCCTCCTCCCCTCCTTCTGGCTAAAACCTCTAAATCCTTCAATAATAAAAACATCTGCGCGGAGCACAGTGCGTCCTCACATCGCATGCTCCCTCATCACAATCCTCAAAGTGAAGCTCAGCTCCGTGCCACGCGACACCCACCAGCTGTAGCTCTGCATCAAACTTTCAAAATGTATTTAGACTTGGGGGGGGGAGGGGGTAAACATCGGTGTGGCCTCCAGGGGGGATATTCTTGTGTAAGAATGTGTTGTTTGAAAGGGCAGACACCTTCTGCTGCCTACCTTGTTAGCAGGTGACACATGTTGTGTGTGTGCTATACGAGAGTTGCATCATCCCAACATCGTGTGTGTGTGTGTGTGTGTGTGTGTGTGTGTGTGTGTGTGTGTGTGTGTGTGTGTGTGTGTGTGTGTGTGTTTGTGCGTGTGTGTGTGTGTGGGGACAAGGCGTGGTGAAGGATTGAATATAAAAGCAGAATGGCTTTCTGGATGATGAATGCCAGACCAAACATATCATAACTATACTTACTTTAGGTTTGTTCACTCCCAACAGCACCATAGAAAGAGTAAACATCTGAGAAATGAGAGATTCAGACATAACACAATTTCATCAACCGTGTTGGTGTTTTGGTGTTGGTTTTGGTGTTTAATTGCTCTCTAATCACCGTGGACTCCTACTGGGGTTGCCTTATCCATTCACCAGCTCTCCCCCTTAAATGAGCGGAAATCCATATTTACAGTCAGCCCTGATGCATGGTAAAAGCCATGGCTATCCCAGTTGTCAAAGGTGGTCTCAGAGATGCCTCTTGCGTCTCCCAGCAAACACTCCCTTTTCCCCGTAGGCTTCGCTGGCATCTGGCAGAAACGGCCGAATGAAGCGCCGCTGACAGCCAATTACTGTTTTTAATATCTTTTGGCAGAGGAGAGGAGCCATTGTTCAGGTTTGGGCACGGTGGATTCCAGGCCAGATCCACTGTGACAGCCTCTTTATATCCAGCATCCAGCTTTTGTTATCTCCTCTCCCTGCCGACCACCACCACCACCCGCTCATTACCACGAGGCGGGCGCACTATCATATTCCACATCAAATGAAGATGCATGAATCTTTCACGGCCACCAGAGTCCTCTTGGTCTGTTTTCCGGGGTCAAAAACAACAACCTTGTTGCAAGAGCGATGAATAAACCATGACTCGCTCTGAAGTCGTTGCCTCCTAAATGGGGATTTAGATGCAGCCCTGATTATTTGTTGTGGTCGAAATGTATCTTTTGGCCTCTTCTCTCTGAGTTTATTCTGCGGCTGTTAATGTCACAGCATTGACAATCAGATGCCAGACAAGCATCAGCACACACACACACATGCACACACACACACACACACACTCCACTTGAAGTGGAGTGTGTGTGTGTGTGTGTGTGTGTGTGCGTGCGTTCATCCCCAACAGCACCAGAGGCCAAAACACATACTGACGAAAACGGCAGCTTCAGGTTTGTGTATGCTCTGTAATCAGGTTAACCCAACGCAAATATGCTGTTTTGAACTCGGTTAGTATAGTTTTAATGTGTGCGGATGAATTTCGGACCAAATTATGAAGCCTGGCATGTCATCTGGAGCAGGAGGATTTCCATAAGATTCTCTTTTTAAGAATTAATAATGAGTGGAGGGTTAGGGGGAGGGTTAGGGGGAGGGTTAGGGGGAGGGTTAGGGGGGGGCTGCATTAGCATGCTTTTAACGGGACCCCTGGAAGGTCCTCTCCCTCTCACACACACACACACACACACACACACACACACATGAACACACACACACACACACACATGAACACACACACACACACACACACACACACACACATGAACACACACACACACACACACACACACACACACACACACACACACACATGAACACACACACACACACACACACACACATGAACACACATGAACACACACACACACACACACACATGAACACACACATGAACACACACACACACACACACACACACACATGAACACACACATGAACACACACACACACACACACACACACGAACACACACACACACACACACACACATGAACACACACACACATGAACACACACACACACATGAACACGAACACACATGAACACACACACACACACACACGAACACACATGAACACACACACACACACACACAAAATGAACACACACACACACACATGAATACACACACACACACACACACACACACATGAACACACACATGAACACACACACACACACACATGAACACACACACATGAACACAGATGAACACACACACACACACACACACACACACATGAACACACATGAACACACACACACACACACACACACATGAACACACACACACACACCCTATATCTTTGACATTCCTCTCCCATAATGATGTGTCTCTGCTCTTCTCTTTCTGTGTTTTCCCTGATAGTTACAGGAAGTAAGTGGAGCTGCCAACTTTATTGTTCTGACAGGCTAACAGAACATTGACAGCTCTAATAATTGAATTCAAAACGAATCAGCCAAAAGCATTTTCTTTAGAAAAAATATATATTGTTGAGCCATTTTGGCAAGTTATTTCTTCATTCACTGATCATTTCTTAAATCGAATAGAGAAGTGTGTTTCTGGTTGTCATATATGATATAGTCATCTTTCACATCTTATGTCTGTAAGTTCGTATACTGAAGTAAATGGAAATGGAATATAAACACCGTTACATACGACTATGAGATTATAGAAGATGTGTGTGTTCTTTTGTCCATCTTCTTTTCGACGAGTACTTAAACGTTGAAGATCCACTAAAATGTATAGTCAATTAAATGTAATAATTGTATTCAATTAATGTTTTCAATACATAACAACAGACAACATTTTACAGTTAGTTGAATTAAAATCACAAATGTTCTGATGATATAATACAATACAATGGTGACCTTATTTTGCGTATGTAAGGGATGGTGCCTAAGGACTTTGATGGAAAGGACCTGTTTGATATTCAAAGCCATGCTTTTTTTTACATTTCTCTTAGAAGATAGTTAGATGATCAAAGACAAGGTGCATCAACAAAGGCTTGAACAAGCATAATGCTTTTCTTGTATATTGTTTTCTCTAGGGTTGCTATAATGGATGGGTAATTGTATTCAATTCACAATTAAAGTCATCTAGCTACCCTACCTCTTTGCTAAATATGAGTTTTGGCTTTGAGTCAACAAGATTATAAAGTGAACACCCATTAAACTTCTAAAATATATTTTAAATGAAGGACACTAAATGTTCTGAATCAACCAAATAATTTGCGCTAAATTAATGACAGAACGTGATTATCCTCAGAAGTTGCTGTTACATTTTTATACGTATGGGACTTTTGTGGAATAAATCATTCATTAAGCTATATGCAAAGTCTCTCCTTCCTCCCCCCTCCTCTCTCCATCTGTCATTTGCTCAGGGGTAAGTATCACCAATTAGTTTTAGTGGCCCCTTATGGAATGGCCATTTGACCAGACCAGAAGGCCCTACATCTCGCTAGACCCTGTGTTGTCCCAGCTGGACTGGTCATTCGCTAGACATCTCTGGGGTCCATCCATAGGTGGTTGTGGTGGTGGGGTAACACACACACAAATACACACACCTGGAGGAGCACCTGGCTGGTGATTTGGCTGCTTTGGCCAAGCTACCAGAACCCTAAGTGGGCGAGACAGCCACTCTCAGACCTTTGAATCCACACAGCTGGCAGCCAATGTGTTCTTCCTTGTGTTTGTAGGAACGGATGTAGCAGATGGATACACTCTGGACACTATATCTATACCAGAAGTATCCAGGCGAATAAGATTGGCGTAATGAACACACTGCAAAAGTGAACATTGTTGCCTTGTTTGTTTGCATTGATGCGGATAACTGTGTATCAAACTATTTGTTAGACCATTGGTTCACAACCCAGTGTGTCACTGAAAGTATGACACACAGAAACACAATGTCCTGTTGACATTGTGAAAACTGTAGGGCAACGCAAGAACTGTGAGTTAAAAGTCTCTATAAAAAAAAAAACGATTAATAGTATTCTACCTATTAGTTTTGATTCAACGTTGACCCATATTTATGTTTGACCAGCATAAGCAAATTAAACTGTTACCAAGGTTACTGGCCATATGTCTGAGCTAAGACACTGTTTCCTTAACAGCCAAGGCATCTTGCACTTCTCTTTGGGAAAGATGCAAGGGGTACACGGTAGTTACGCTTTTATGCATTACTAAATATGTTTCTCAGAAGCTCCTTGGAGATTCTTTTATATTTTTAATATAATTATAATACTTTTATATATTTTTTTAGGTAATTGGCTATATTAATGGTGAAAAATGATCACATAGACAATATCTGTGAGACTGGCATTAAGAGCACGGAGATTGTAGAACATCTCTGTTTTATGTTAACGAGCTAATGAGCTAATGAGTTAATGAGTTAATGCGTTTAAATATATCTTAAAATGTTTTCTTTATTCGTTAATTCTACACTGCCACCACATATCTGACCAGACAATGTATAGCATAATAGTACAATATAAATGTCATGATGATGATTTTAGTGAAAAAGCATTTTTCTTTTTTAAGTAATGTGCATCTGTAATTATTTTGAGGTATTATAAAATCCTTCACCATCCCAGTGTGTGGTGTGGGTGTAATAGAACAATGTGTTGTTATTGGCCCCCGTGTTACAGTGGAAATATATGTAAATAGTATCATTTGTTAAGGAAAAAATATATCATATTTGAAATGGCTGGTGCAAAAGTAAAGTTTCACTGTAGCTATCGGAAGCATAAACAGAAGACTGGATGGAGTGAACACTTGGACTTTCCCTGGCTTCCATCCTGCAAAGCTTCGCCCACGGCAGTCTCCACCCACACATTTCCTAAGCTGCCCAGTTCTCTCCCCTCTCAGTCTCGTGCTCTCTCCATCTATTCATGCTCCTAGAAGTCTGTGTATCTTCTCTCATCTTCTCTCCATTACGTTAACTTATTTCCCCCTTCCACTGCTCTCCCCATATTCGGTCATGCTGTAGGACCGTTGCCGTTCTGTCCATCTATGCTTGGGGTTGCTAACAAACTGTTTGGCTTTGATCTTGAACCTTCAGCACAATACATGTGTTGTACTTTTTCCCCAACGCAGTTCTGCCAAACCCTGACTAAACCACGCCCCAAGCATGGTGTGCAGAAAATGTCCGGCCTCGTTCAACCTGATGGACCAGCGAAACCACCAAATAAACCAATTCAGAGGTCCCTCTAAAAACAAACCATTTCAAGGCAAACAACAGACGTTTATGTCTCCAGACCAAAAGACCTATGATTACGTCTATCAGTTACGTTTAAGTAACTTAAGTTACTGTTAAGTAGTTGAATAGTAGTTAAGTAAAGTCACAATATTAAAGTTTAAGCATGGCCGATTGGTTTTGGAACACATTAAATAATCTATGTTAATAGACTGCGCAGACTACAACCGCTTCCGATATGAAATTACTTTGACCACTGACCTCTATAGAATAATAGATCAAATCATTTTTTTAATCTAAGTATGTGCAAAGTCAGAATCTTGGAAAATCAATGTGGAAATGTGGCTGTAAATGTTCACATTTTCTACAGAGCTGCTTGGTGTTGCACTCGATAGTATCAAATTAAATGAAGGGAATGTAGGAATTTAACATGTTACAATTGACCCGAGTTACAATCATGGCCGGTCTCCCCTACATTACAAAACCAAACCAAACGTGACCGATTGTATGTAATGGTGAAGCTGATCCATCTATCTGTACTGATTGTCCCACACACTGGAGGACATGGTTTAGTCAGGGACAGGTGTGGCCAGCAGGTCGTGGCTTAATCTCCACCAGATAGCCGGTTCCACGGCATAGTGGCTGGAAATGGCTAAACCTTTCTCAGTCAAGACTCACTAGATCCAACTTGGGCACTTTTGGTTGACCTTGGGTGGGTGCAAGGGAATAACAACATTCATAGAAGGTAAGGAAACACTAATATAGAAGCACTGAGGCGGCACCAAACTCAGGTTATATAATTTCTGTTTGTTTTTTCAATGACAACAACAGTAACCTGTGTTGCACAGCTTGTGCTGCTGTCCTTCGGATTGGTTTGTGGAGGTTTGCTAGACTTTAAATGATCAAATGAAAACATGACCCATTTCCCATCTTTGATCACTTGTGAACAACTTGGAGGTGGAAGCCAAACACAGCTTGTTTGCTCATCCGTCAGAGATTCTGTTTAGAATCCAAATACCTTCTTGATTAATGATGCAGGGCTCTGAAATAATATTTGCATTGATATGACTGTCCATGATCAATCTTGAAATATGCATGAGCAATTCCGTCCCAACTTTACAATTGCCAAGATAATTGGCATCACATATTTGTATACAAGTATGATTAGACCTAAACGGCATGCAGCAGTATAGTAGTGATATTTGGTGTCGAGCTGCACATGAAATATGAAATTGCATCGAGTATTATTTCCCTTTCGTGTGTTCTTCAAATTTGTTTTGAATCGAAACAACGGTAAAAAGCAGTATTTTAACAAGATCAGCAATGTTGCTCTTTTGTAACACTATAACTTCAAGAAATTAAATATTTCTTTCCTTTGAACAGATCATTTTAATTTTAATTCAAAGAGTAGTGAGAGTCCCACCTCCTCAAAGTGCCAAAGTGCAGGGTCAGTGGTGGCTTTGTTCCTTTAATCTCATATACAAATAAAAATGTTATTGGCGGCACATTGTCAGTCTATTGTTCTCCTGTTACAGCAAATCACTTTATGGCTGGTAATGAACATTAAAACAGCCAATAGGCTCATTTCACAGCGTCAGCAGAGCCTAGCCATTGCACATGGATCGACTGGTGTCCTGGGACTAAAAGGGATGAGTGAAGGAGAGGTGAGGAGAAGAAAAACATTATGATACCTACCTCCACCTTGGAACACAATGTGTGCTGTTCAGGAATGTGTACAGCACAGCTGTAAGTATCTGACTGCACAATAAGACTCTTACTATTGGTTAAAGTTAACTATTTCATACTATCATTGTACATAATGATAAATAATTGATAAATAAATGCAAATATCATTGTTGTATCGTGATGCATGAATGCATTTTCTATACATGTATTTAGTTAAACAGGCAACATGTATTTAGTTAAGTAATTATGGCTTAGATTATGACAATTGCAAAATCTGAAAATCCCCACAAATGGTGATCATTTGGTGGTGCTGTAGCAATGACATCCACCAAGGGGATAATGAAATGCATCTTCTACTCACTGTCTCTATACTCCCCATCCTGTTTTTCCCTTTCACTTCCTCCTTCATCCTTCCTGTGTGGCATGTTGGTTGATTTAACATGACAGCAATGCACATCGATAGGCCCGGATTTCACACGCAGACACCCCTCCTCTTTGCATATTAAATAATTGTGTAATTGATGTAAATATTCAAACAGGATGATTTAAATGGTCCAAATGCTGGAGGGGGACAAAATGAAATGTAGGTCAAAGAACACATTTGCATTTATCCTTTTACATATGTATGCTGACGTTGGAAGGGAGGCTGACTTTCTCCAAGAGCAGCGAAGGGTAATCTCAAAAGGAGAGAGTGTGTGTGTGTGTGTGTGTGTGAGGGGGGGGGGGGGGGGGGGTTGCATCCAGAAATCGGTTGCGTACTAAAGACACATGGCAGTGGAAATTGAAAGCAGAAGCCATAAAGTGCAATCAAAGCATCAGGGAGAAGGCGTATAGCGCATGACTGGAGGAGGGTACGAGGGGGTCTGAAGGGGGTAAACATACAAAGGAAACAAGTTTACCTTATGACCTTACGTCATACCTTATGACTTTGAATGACATTCATTTCTGGCCTTTCTTTTGTTTATTGTAATATTCAATGTCTGCTCATCCAGCAGCTATTGTCGTTTAATAATTCTTTCCCTCCCTTCCCAAGTTGTCTTCCATTTCCCATTTTGTGAGGCAATCGTCAAATGTCACACAAGCTGGGGTAAATTGTAGTGTTTTATTGCCGCTAAGTTAGAGGCTATATTTAGTTTGATTAATTGATCCGCGTAGTGACGTGAAATCACATTTGCCGGAAAAATTCAAAATCGGCTTCTGAGACAGAACCCCAGAGTTGTTTCATATGGGAATAAAACTAATGGTTACCTATACTTATACTTATGGTTACCTATACTTATACTTATGGTTTATGCTACAGTGATTTGACGATATACTTTCCTATTGTAATGACTGCAACAAAACAGGGAAATAGGACATGGGGTGACTTGTACATCAATAATATATGTTTTATATGTCAAAGTGTTTTAGGCAGTTTTATTCCTTAAAGTAAAACTACATCCAGATTATTTCATAGTTGTATTTCATAACAAGTGGCAAATTGGTGCCATGTGACAGAAATTGTTAAGGTTGTGATTTAAATTGGTAAGGTAAATTATATCGCAAGCAATGAAGAAGAACATTGACTCAGTAAGAACTGAGCATAAATAATGAGAATGAATAATGATAATTAACAATGAATCTGTGGAAATCATTCAGCCAACCAGAAAAAAAAAAAATTACTTACATTAGTGCTCAACTGGAGATACGATTTAATATTTGTTTTGCTTTAATCAATAGTGTATATAGATTCTGTATTAAGGTACAAGAAACACATTGTATTTATTATCATAATAAGTTATGTTTCTTGGCTAGAATAGCCTACAGACGTGTGTTTTTTTAATCACATGTCCTCTGTAAATGTTGATTAGGCCACGTGTGTGTGGGTGTGCGCACGCGTGCGTATTAGTGCACACATTTCCAGTGCAGATATGAATTAGTTCACACATATGTGCACTGAATATACCGTCTTTAAATTGTGATTCTATATTGATTTTATGTAATGCATTCAATTAATAGATATGTTGCACACTTGGACACCAAGCGTGCATAAGTCTAAAATAGTTATTCGAACCATTAATTAACCTTCTAAAATATCAGTTGTATTTGCAAAACCATATATCAGATAACAAATGTACAAATTAATAAACCGAACAATAAGATGAATACATGACAATATAGCACGGGACTGGGGGGTGTCCATTAATATGTCCAGTGTCCATTAATATGCCCCACATATTACACTTGTGACCACATAACCCAACATATTGATTTTGGATAACACTGTAGACCAAGGAAAATGACCCGACTCCCATCTCATGTATGCCACGTCTTTTCTAAATCCGTGATTACAGCCAATACTTTGAGACGTCTCGAGGTCGGACTGAAATTACACAGCGTTCAATTTACTTCTGTAGCGAAAATCAATACGTCAAGCCAACCGTGGGACAAGTGTGTGCGCTGTGTGAAAATGTTTTCTGCGCACACCTTCACCTGCTTCCTCATCTGACGGAAAATCTCCTCCTTTCTTTCCTATCTTGACAAGATAATCTTTTTTTTTTTTCTTATGGTTGGCTGTTTGGCCGGTTCATTCCTAAGTAGTGGACACTGCTTACATTTCCAGCCAGTGGGTACAGCAGCATTAGCCTTGTGGAGATGGAGAGAGAAAGGCAGAGAGAGAGGGAGGCACACACATCCAAAGGACTTCCCTTTGGGAGTTCACTTCTGCAGACGGGGTTGGCTGAATCCATGCTGGAGCCCAGGGAGCATATGAAAGCAGAGGAAAGGAATTACACGTTTGAAAGACACTTGTGGAACAGGATACAGCACTGACAAGTGGCTCGTAGAGTCATGTTGGAGAGAGAAAATGGGCTGGCAGAGATGTATTGGACGAATTGGAAAGGTGTTTGTGTGTTGCGTGTGTGTACATACACAAGTGTTTGTGTGCGTGCATGTTTGTTTGTGTGTGTGTGTGTGTGTGTGTGTGCGTCTTCAAGTGATCAAGTGGTTCATGCAGCTCTCAATAGTTCAAAACAAATCGATCAAACTGTTTCAAACTATTTTCGGTAAATATTACCGCATAATGTGCTTTGATTACTGTTGTGTTCTATCATTTATATGTCTCCTACTTTATTATTTTTATTCATATTTATGTATATTATATTACTTAATTTATATCACTAGGCGGCAATATCATAAAGCAGAGCTAGAGATGGCTATTATCTGTGAATGTAGCCAATTCATTTACAGTATGTATACATTCATATTTTTCTCTGGCTTCTTTGGTCATAGTTATTCACATCCTTATGTTAACATAATATCACAGAAACATGCACACAAAGTCAATATGGACACCATAGATAGTAGTGAATTCCTCGTTATACTACTAGTGTTTATATCAGATATATAGTGTGTTATCTTATTTGTATCACACCTCAAGCTGTTGTATTTCCTACATATGATTTACATATCATACAGTCAACACAAGTGTTAACACTGTATATATTTTAGCGTTTTATATCACTCTGTTCATACTGTTCATTATTTTTATACTGTTCATACTGTATATATTGAAGCACATCCATACTTACCCTTATTGTTTATTCTATTTATATATTATACGTATGTACATTACATTGCACTGCACTTTACTGCTTGTGTGGCAGTTCTGGTTAGGTGCAAAACTGCATTTCATTGTCTCAGTACAATAACAATTAAGTTTAATCTAATCAAATGTAAATACCAACCATGCCAGCAACTGCTACATTTAAGCCAAGAAAGAAGTTTGGTCAATAGTACAGAATATACAAGGCAACCAATTGCATTCAACAAAATATTGTATTATATAATAAATCCAGGGAGAGGGTAAAGGACCAGTCTGTTCCCCCACCCACAGACTCCTGTTGTGGGTAGTGCCAGATAAGATAAGATAAAGATACTTTATTTGTCATTGTACACATGCAACAAAATGATGTTTGGTTACTCTCAGAGACCAGTAGCAACAAAGATCCAGGCATAGCTGTCGTTCCTTCCGCTCACAAACCTCAGTGGACGTCATTGTGGACACCTACGTCATTATAGTGTTCGGCTCATCATCATCAAACAGAACAGGGAGATAGCGCGTTAGGATGTTGATCATGCACTCTACAACAGCACAACTCCTGTATCCCTTCTCCATGTCTAACATTTCCATTCCACAGCATGCGGGCGCACTTCTCCAAGAGCTTTCGTTGGTGCTTCAGGATTTGGATTTTGACTTACCAGCCCAGATTCCAAATGATTATATTATATTGTATTCTATGGCTAGATTCATTATCTATTCTATTGTTAGATTTACCTTTATTATATTGTATTTATCTACATTTTTAGCTTCGTTCTGGAGCTAGTCACCTATGAATTTCACTGTGCAATATACGGTGTATGTGACAATAAATCTTGATTTGATTTGAATATTTTAGAAAGTTTAGAGCCCACCCACCACAGTTTCTGAAAGGGATCCGGGTGTATGGCTTCCCAAAAGATACAGACAGGAAAATAAAATGGCCAAGTCAGCAGAAGCAATCATCACGGGAAATTACAATAATAGAAAACTGTGTGTGGTAAGTAATGTTTATACTCCACATTGGATATTTCACTTATTTCACTGGATCAAGGGTCAATGTGTTTTACTGTCATGTATATGACTACAATGAAATTGTGATTGTCAATTATGGGGTCAAGTTTGGAATGTGTGTGGAAATGAAATCGCATTTTGAGGGAGAGCCTTTCACAAGAACAAAAAACTGAAATAGTTGACTGATGCTGTACCAACAATATCCCAAGAGGACCTGCTGTGAGAACCACCCTAAAACATCTAGTACATGTTCATGCAGTAGCCAGTGACCCCACATATTGTCCCATAATGAACGTTGGTATATAATGTGAAGATATCATTTATAGAATATTTCCAATGACAAGACTACACACCCCCTTGTAACACTATCAATGCCCTGCCATCATTTCAGACATTGAGGGAGGAAGTAAGGGCGGTCAGAGAAGGGAAGGTGAGGGAAGAGAGGCTATGGAAGGTGAAGGAAGGCTCCTGTGAGGAGATTGAGAGGGGCATACCTGGAGCCATGAGCCAGAAATCTGTGCACAGCCTCCAAGTGGGCCAGGAGCCAGTAAGAAAGACACGAGGGAGGAGTAAGAAAAACAAATAGATCAGACAAGAAGGTTACAGGCAGCCCTAAAACGCCACAAAATAATGAATGCAGCCCTACAAAAAAAGATTGTCTTTGAAAATATATTTGCTGCAATTCCTTTTTAAAGATCAGAAACAAGCAATCAATATGAGGAGTAAGAGGGACATGAGATGGGGAAATTACATCCTTACAAAGGCCATACAACTCTGTTTTGCCACAGGCCCAACAGGCTACAGGCTGCATCAGGAAATGGAGATTCCTCTCCCTGACATCACAGCCCTGCAAGGAAGGCTGCAGCATATAAAGATGGAAGCAGGAGTATTAGTGGAGGTGTTTCTGATGCTGAAGAGAAAGGTTGATGGCCTTTCAGAGATGGCATTAAATAAAAACCTTCATCCTAGTCATTTCGACAGGATGAAGTTTGGCCCTGTGTTGAAGGTCTTCAGCAAGGCAACAAGTGCTGGCCTGAAATACATGGTGGAGCAAGAACAACAATCCCCCTCTTACCGGCATGGCTCCTGGAGCAGGTGGACTATTGGTTTGAGGACATGAGCCATTTGTTCGGTGAGCTGAATTGAACGACTGGTTAGCTGAAGGCCACAGCAAAGAGGGATTGTGATGGCAACATCTAGAATATCATCAATCGAAGAAGCCATGTTGGCCCAGGGACACTTGTTTGTGTTAACCAGCAGGTTTACCCAAAACTGTCTTGAAAACCTATTTCCTCTGCTAAAGACAGAGGGATCCAGTCCAAACTCCAGTGGAGTTCCACCAGGCACTTAGATCAAAAGATCAGTTGGGCAGATTCTTGCAACAGTGAAATCAGGAAGCTATCAGAAGGATGATAACAGCCTGAACACAAGCAGATATTTCCCAGTCATGGTAACTTATACCCCTTTTCCACCAACATGGAATAGGCTACGTTGCGGTTCGCACAAGGTGGAAAAGTTGCTTCACAGCTGATACCAAAAAAGAGCAGGTTTTCTTTGGCCTGCAGTGCGAGCCATGACAACACCAGTGGGTGTGTCGTTTTCTACAGGTTGGAAAGAGGATGGAAAAGGGCGTGCTACTGCTTCCGGTGTGCATTGTGCAACGCCACTCCGTTTATGATGCATCCTTGATGACTACGGTTCCGCTCAAAACTGGCGGAAACGCAGGCTGGTGCGATACATAGCACCACGGTTGCAGGAGTCCTGAACGGAAGCGCTTCAAGAAGCAGAGCTAATTCGGTGGAAAAGGGCCAAGAGTGGATGAGCTGACGGAGGGCAGCCCTGCACCTCACAGAAAACTGTGCTCTCTAACATCTTACGGGCTACAGTGTGAATGAAGCAATCAGATATTCCAACATTCTCGATTAATGCCAAAATGCACTCAAGCGCAACGATGAGAGACCTGAAGGAAAGCAAATCTTCCTTGGTGTTATTTCAGGATCCATATGTGCAGTCCTCCAGTTTTCCCTTGAGCTTTACACAAAGGCCATTGTGCCATACCTGGTCAAACGAGGCCGTCATATCTAGCACAGCATTGCACACTTCACTGCCTTTGTCAAGGGTGTTGTTCCACGTCTTGGACCAAACTGTGAGGAGATTCGGTGTGCTGTGATTTGGTCTGAATCTGAATTGTTTTTCAGAGAAAAGGCCCTGGCTGAGGAGATAACCCTTTAGTTGATCACTACATTGATGACAGTGAGCAGGGATATGGGACGGTACTTTGATGGATCTGATCTTGGGTCCCTATTGTGGATTGGGGTCACGCTGGCAGTTTTCCATGCCATTAAAGAAAAGGAGTGGGAAGAGACAGCTGAGGGGACTAGCATGTTTTGTGGCATACTTTTTCATCAACATATAATACTGTGGAGACAATTACTATAACTTTTATTTGATTGGTATTATTTTGTATATACCTTTGTACTGAGCTTAATCTCTATCTTTGTTTTATTTAGCCGACATGATGTTGAGCCATTTCCAGTCCAATTTCATTTTTGTATCAATACATGACTACATATCTTTGGCATTAGGTTTATTTTCTATTGGTGTCGTATTATATATAAGATTAACCAAACAATAATCACATGGGCCACAATGTGTTACATATAGACAATATAATTAATCATTTTTACAGGTTAACATATGTACCAGGTGATAACTCGTCATAATTATGTAGCAAATAAGACAAACTGAACACAGAACTGCAGTAACCATTTTTTTTCACCAGAATGCCAAAAGAGATGATACTGTTTCTTAGGGAAATGTGTATTTGGTTGCCGTATCAAGTCAATATTTTATGCCTGACCTGCAGTTTTAAGTGTATAGGCTCTATGTTGAATATTCATGTGATGTGTGTCGCGTGAAGAAACGGTGCCGCATAGTGTGACAGCTGTGCAGAACTGACAGCTAGTGGCTTTGTGGCAACCACAGTCGAATAAAAACACGTGCAAGGAACATCAGCAAGGTTATTCCCCCTGATGCATAATGGACAATGACAAGACCATTTCTGCCACGACTTGTCTGTTTTGATGTACTGCTTCATGTAACAAGAGAAAACATAAGGAATTGTTTAAGAGGTACATATTGCTGATTTTGTTACACAACATTGTAAACATCCTACTTATCAGAAATATGCATTTGTTTTATGGAATGCAAATCAAATGTCAACCTCTTGTCATTACTTAAATTTAAGTTTTCTTGTTGATCAATAGGGCTGATTAAGAAAGACATTCATACAACATGGGAAAGAGTTACCATTCATAATGTCCATAAATAGGGGCAGAGCACAGATCCATTCTTGATTGTATTACATGCATTGATCAGAAACCTATTACTGTTTGCTGCTCGGCTACTACAATCAGCATGACAGAGTACTGGTATCGGTGCATCCCTAACATTTAGCGCTGTTAAAGTTGCATGGACAATATGTTTTCAATTTTTTTTTCTTTAGATGAAAGACAGATTCAACACCTGATCAGGAAATGTTACACAACACGTTTCATATTGAATGGCCTTCCATTATTCTTATCACAAATGACTGCCGTGACTGGCACAGCAAACTGAGAGTTATTGATCAACATCTATGTGATGAGACTCTGTCCTGGGATCAGGTTTTAGGAGCATTAATGGTAGGAGAGACTGGGGGGGGGGGGAGGAGAGGGTGTAGAGGGTGAGGGGGAGGACTACAGAGCAAACAGGCTAGCTAGGAATGCCAGTCGGGATAGCTATTCTCTTCCCCTTTTACCTACCACATCCCTATTCCAGCAAATGAATGTTAAGTACAGATCCAAATAATTCTGCGGGGACCGAGATAGGCAGGGGCCCTTTGAGGCCAGTCTTGCTAGTGGGGCAGGCATTTAAGCCCCGGGGATCTAACGTTTAGAAGCTAGTGTTTCAAACAGAATCGTCTTTTGATGTCCCAAGAGCCAAGAAAGGTCAGTTTGTCTATACATACATTGTCTATACATTGTCTATACATAGGCATACACAAGTTCAAGAAGGGAAGAGTGGAAGCAGAAAGGGTAATTACTATGCTGGGCATAGTAAGTGGTCAACTCATTTATGCCACTTCAGTTGCAGACTGTGACTGCCGTCAAAGCAAACAAATAGATTTCGCAACACTTTACCTTATTGCTATGAAAAAGAAATGTAGACCCAGATACCTAGATAATATCACCAGAGGGTTGTCATGGTGTTTAGGAAAATATTTGAAGGTGCTGTCGCTCCTTCAACAAGCCCTTCCAGCTGCAGGGGGAACCAGAGCTTGAAAACACTTTGAAACAGGTGCTTACTTTTGGCGAAGTCAAATACAAGGATGCACATTTCAAAGGCAGGTATACATTTGCAGAGCATTTGCTAACAAAAACGAAATAACTTTAAAGTAAGCTAAGATACGCAAATTACATGATAGATCAAATGTTAGTTGGCGCTATAATTTTTTCAACATAATAGTGGTTGTGTATTAGTGTATTATTGTTATTATTATTTTATATTCCCTCACAAGGACCTGAATTATTTACCTCTCTCTCATTAGATGCACAACTTGTGATATGGCTTGCTACCTTGCACCTTTTAAAATGTACATATTCACCTTTTTGCTGTAATAATCTAATTAATTACTAATTGCACACATCTCCTTCACTTGCAACGCTATTTGGAAATCATATTCCATCGATCAGGCAACACACCTCATGAAATAAAGATTTTCAGGGATTTCTACTTAGAGTCTTCCATGATATGAACCACCTGTCATATTATTAAAAAGCCTTTGGGCCTTTTCACACTATCCACTCCGTTATTCTACATATTACCACACCAGTCAATAGATCTCTCTCTCCCCTTGTTTTGTCCATCCATTATAATTGGCACCATGTCGACAAGAGACCTTTTTCACAGAGGCATCGTAGGTCAAACACACGTGTCGCTCATAACACTAATTATGGGTCTCTTATGTACCAGGGCGCGGGTAGTAGACTAAACTAGTGAAGATAAGTGTCTATCGTACCTGTGAAGGGTGTTACTTCCAAAAGGATTCTACGGATTACATTGTGAACTATGAAGCAAGTGGAATGGACATGGCACTAGATTAGGAGAAAGGAGTGAGGCAGCTGGGATGTGAATGCAACACCGCAGGTGAAGGCAGAGAAGGCAGCATCAAACAGCCAGGAGAGCAGATGCTACAGAGGACATGGATGATGCTGTGATAGACAGCTGAGCCTTGAATAGGTGCGCGCTCACTAACTTATCAATCTCCACATCACAGCTGCATGCTTGCTTTTTATGGTGCGCTCATCATTACAGATCTCCGTTTTGCATTAGGTGTCTTATTCTTTGCTCATCCAGGTCCATATGTTTTCTCCTACTTCACATATTGCAGAGTGGTCTTTTTCTGAGGATAAACTGATTATGCATTGCTGAACAAAAATAAAGCATGGAGTGAGACAAAGGTGCTATCCTAACGTGTTACACTACGTTCTCATATGGTGATTCACCGCCCATGGTAACACTAAAGCCGCCATTACTGTCGCCTTGATGCTCCATGAGGGAAGTGCATGCTATTCCAGTCACCCTTTGCCCGTAGGCGATATTCTCTTGGACTGGGCAGGAAGCGCAACACATGAAAAACCGGCAGTTGGTAGTCCCTTTTTCCGGAGGAAAGGTTCTCCTTGTTTTTATTGTCAAACATGGATAAAGAGCGGAGGAAGATATCACTTGTATGCTGTTACACTTTCTGTGCCCCTTTTCGGAGAGGTCATTTACTTGTTTGTACAGGCGGGCGAGAACACACAAACTCCTCAAATGCGTACAACAACAGGAGTGTAGGAAGTACCCCTCTTACTGCTTTGCTAAATAGTTTGCAAAGTACGTCATCAAACCCTCCAATCTCAATCATGATATTGACACACAGTTCGCACACTCTCCTACAACTTCAGAGGGGCGCGACAGACGAGTACGAACCGGCCGTGATCACTATAAATGAGAGTTAAGGTAACAGTATGAGCATGCCAAGCTCCCTCAGCCCCCGACCACTACCACACCACACACACACACACACAAGCTAATGTGGTCCTTTAGCGTGCCGTTTGTGTAAATTTGAGCGTTGCTGAGAAAAGATGCATGAAGTCTAAATGCACTGTAGGTTAACTCCAGAAAAAGCAGCTTAATGGACTGGATATGATAACCTGGAATCCAAGCTGTCACTCGTATTGAACTACATTTATCTCACATTCATCACATACCATTATTTTGCCATGTTGTATTTTGTTTTTTATCAGGATGACACTCACATCTTCCTTTCCAGGTATTGCATGAAATGGGTAAAAATGCACATATTCAACCGATGTACAACTTAGTTATATGAATAATAAAGAAAGAGAGCCCATCTTTGCTGAGCTTCAGTGATGTTGCATTATGCATTTTAGGTGCAAACTTAATCTATGGATGTTGACGCATTTTACAGCATTTTATCCCACAATCGACCTTTTCGTGGAGAGATGGCATACTTGTTCCCTTATTAACAGAAAAGTGTATGGAGATGAAATCTGTGTGCAAGTCAACAGACCGCAACAGACACGTATTTAGTCAGCTGAAACCATTAGCGGGGACTACTGGGAGTACATTAAGAGTGATGCCTGGAGAACATCAGGGAGTCAGGCTCTATAAGTCCTGCTGCAAACAAACAAACACTTTAGACTGTGTACCTGATTAGAGAGTCTTTCTGGTCTATTGTATTCCTGTGTTGGTTCAGTTCAGTTCTCCCACAGTTCAGCACTGTGGGGAAATGGCAATGGTAATTGCATGGTGTTTTATGACAAGAAATCCTAGCTCTAAAATGCATTCATGTGTATACATTTCTTCAGTTATTTATGTCGTCATGGAATTATAAGGTTTGAGGTTCATGAGCGAACGATGACAATTCATATTCATGATTAATTTTTACGTTACTTGTAAACAATGATTCTACAGTCCTCCCGATGAGGTACAGACCCAACCCAACACTCTGCATGAGTGAACAGCCCAACAAGAGGAGTGTTACAAATATCTATTGAATGTATGAATCAATTGTCACATGATTCCATGCATCCACGTTCACTTCAGACAACTTCCACGTAAACCACCCGTGTTAAACGGTGCACAACGCCGCAACCATGTTCCATTTAGTGAGTTCACGTTCATTTCGTTAGCATTCAGTTCATTTATGTAACCAGACATGTGACAAACGAAAATTTTAATATTGAAAATGGTATGAATGCTATAATGTTGCAGCTAATGCTCTTACTGCTGTTTGGGAGGAGATTGGATGTTGAAAGCCGTCCTCTTATGCTGCATTCTATATAAGACCCCACAGGTATACTTCATGTATGTGGGTAAATTATGGATGTCTTCTGATTGGAATTAAGGGCTTCTTTACCCCAGGCGTCCTCATGAGCATGTGCAGCGTGTGGGCATTATAGGATCAGCTTGGTGCAGAACCTCCTCTATGAACACACACACACACACTCTCTCTCTCTCTCTCTCTCTCTCTCTCTCTCTCACTCACACAAACGCAAACTCTCCCTCTCTCTTGGGCCTACATATATAACTTCACAATATGCATACTAATTTGCATTTGTGTGTGTGTGTGTGTGTGTGTGTTTATGTGTTTGCATGTGTGAGTCTGTGTTTGTTTGTGTGAGTCTCCTTTATTGAACCCAAGCTACTAAATTGGTCACAAATAATAAACAATTGTATTTATTTAGGGCAGCAAAATATTTCCAACAGTTACCTTTCCTAGTGCACCAATAAACCAAGCAGCTAAATATTGTATCACATCTCTTGCAGTGGCTCTGAATAATGCAAGTGTTTGCAACATGTTCATTAGCTGAGGATTGCCACAATGGACATAATGGTCCAGGCTGGTCCAATTACTGGTCATTTACATTTTCCAATTATCCACGAAAGCTACTTAACCTAATAGTCAGTGTGTGTTGAGCAGAAACCTCCTCAATTAGACCCGGGGACTGTGTTTCTCAGGCATGACCTTTGCTTGTTTTTGCCCACTGTCTCCCACATTCTTTCATTGCTATTCTCTCTTTCTGCATCTCACTCTGTCTTCCTGACGGGAGCTCCTCAGCCCGTGGCAACCCGTCACAAATGCGTGCGCACACACAAAGACGCACACACAGACACACAAACACTATAAATGCTCTCTCTGTTTCACACATGCTCTCCCCTCTCAAACTCGCACACACAAACACACACACACACACACACACACACACACACACACACACACACACACACACACACAGGCCCGGCTGGCGATTTTAAAAGCATCTCTATAAATGTAATGGTTCTACAGTAAGGCACGGCTCAAAGCACAGCGCAAACACATTATTAATATTATCTCTCTATAACGGTGCATGCCGACTCAAGAGAAACAGCGAGGCAGATGTGACGGATATGGCCCATATTGTTGAAGCTCATCAGAATTCTGCCAACAGCGCGGAGAACACAGCTCCAGCCGAACTATGTAACTAGCTTGGAACGTTCTCTCCACACAGAAAGAGCTCTGTGTTCTTTTGAGTAAAATATGCCCCAAATATCTCCCCGCACCGGGAAACAGACTTGGAAACACAAGTCCACATATCAAGGAACAACGGCAAACACTTGGAAACTGAGTTTCCCTCCCCCATTTTGCCCCTTGTCTCCCATGTTTGTTTGCTGTAATGATTCATTTAACAACCTCACATCCCAGAACATCTGTGAAGATGGCCTCCTTTTTTTATAATTTCTTTGTTGTTTTATACCCTGCTCTCTTTTCTCTGTGTCTCAACTAGATTCATTACAATTGTCCTATTTTCCTACCACTTTATTTGATTACACACACACACATGTGCAGGTGCACACACACTAATAATTTCAGTGTTGGCGGAAGGCATATGGACGTGGTTGTGAATATCAATATTTCTTGACAAACACACTTCTTGTCTGTACAGGATCATCGTATGTTACTGTATTTTGTTATTTATTCATGTCATCAATGTGTAGAAGACAAAAGCAACTCAAACTTTGAGGATAAATTCCTCTAAGCATCTAAATAATTGCATGCCACCAATGTGACAGACAATATAGACAATAATCAGAGTCACTGTACGATATATAGTCTAATAATAATGCAGCAATACATTCCATTTTCTTTTGACAAAGTTTAGCAGTGCATTGTTGCTCCTTATCACTTGGGAATTCTCTGAATACATTAATATGAAATAATATGCAGTAACGAGTTATTGTAAATCTCCAAAATAAAATAACAAGAAGCCATGGATGCGTGGGCCCTTAAATCCCCCAAGGGACTGGTTTGGTTTACCTCTACATAATAAATATGAGCGTCATTAAAGACACAAATGTCAGTGCCTTCCCAGACTGCAGAAAGAGTATTGAAATGCACTGACATTAGTGAAGAACTCCAAAGGGAGACATTTATGTATAGCAGTGTGAAATCAATTGAGATGGTGGGAATGGGAGTGAGTCAACCTACGGATGTCATGCAGGAGGGCAGAGTGGGTCAATAGGGAGAGTTGTAGGAGAGCAACATGTCTCTGTAGGCTTTTGTCAGACCATTGATTCTTCTAAAGTGCATCAAGATCATTTTCACATTCACCTCTCACATTAGTGGGTTGATATTTGCATACAGCTCAATGAAGTGTTCCCTTTAGTGTGTTTAATAGACCAATGTCCGTCAGAACATATTTTATAACAGCGATGGTTGGATGGATTTGTAGCACTTGGAAAGAATATGTAATATTCTTTTAACATGGAATTATTGCGACAATACACAAACCATATGTTATAGGCATGGAGACTAGCTTGGGATGTCATGCAAGCAGTGACTGGAAACATCTACTTAAAAACATTTTGATCTCAGAATATATATTTTTAATGCCATTCCGTTGGTTGGAAGAAAACGCGAGAGCCTTTGAAATACTTGAACGCCATATGTACAAACGTGCTCATAAAAAACGAAAAATATATCAAATGACTGGATTGCATGGATAGTTTAATCCTACGAACTCGCAGGCAATGAAAACTAGCTATTTCCTGCGTCGAAACGCAGCAGGGAGTGTGCATGATGTCTGGCCCACTGAATGCAGTGAGTTTTACATTTTAATTACAACCTCCATGTTTTTCTTTCCTGGAAGACATCGTTCTGGCATGTCACTCAACCTTCAGCCGCCTGATCTGTGTCTAACACACACGCACACACACACACACACATACGCAAACACACACACACACACACACGCACACACACACATACGCAAACACACACACATGCACGCACAAGAGGGATTTGTCCTAATACTAAATACCAGGTGCATTATGAAATCTGTAATACATGGATTAGTACTATTTTAAGTAACACACATTGTGTCTTTTATCCATCCTGCGTGTTTGTAGTGAACATATTGAATAGTTATTAAATGCAAATACAGCCCTCCATGGTGGAGTGGTTGTTGTTCTGCCTTAGACACACGCTAGGGAGCCGAGCGAATCAAAGTTTAAGTTGCCGCTTCCTAAAAACCCTCTGATCTCCAAACAAGGGTGATTAAGCTGAAAATAAACCAAGTCCATTAATTGTTCTGTATGCCACACCACAAATAAATAAAGGGGCCATCCTGCCCTTCTGCCGGTGTCTGTCTGTCTGTCTGTCTGTGAGCTTGTGGCCTGTGTGTAGGAGAGTTATTCACCATCACATACCTTCATGTGACGGGGGTACGTCTTCTGCGATAGCGCTAGGCAAGGATATTGCTTTTGTACCGTTGTTGAGTTATATACGTCTGGCATGCTGTGTGTGTGTGTGTGTGTGTGTTCTTCCATGGGGGAGGTTCTGCACCCACTTGATCCTGTAACACTCACATGCTGCATATGATAATGATGTGGCCTGGGGAAAAGCAAGCGCCTTAATTCTGTAGTTTACCCACACACATTGCATTTACCTATGAGGTCTTGTGGAGCGTGTATAAAAGTTCAACAACACCAGCTAAACATGTCAGTCATGGTAGAATCAAACGCTAAATCTCAGCTCCTGTCCTTATAGCCTTCAATAAGAAAAACGAGGAACAAGATAATGGTGCTAGGTGTAGGAATTGGATTTAGAGCAGTAGCTCAGGTCAGAAATGTGCAGGTTATTGCAAGGGTAGAGTCTGGGTGTAACCTAAAGACATTCCGTAATGCTGCCTATTGTGGAATAACTTCTTTCTTTACTGCTTCGTATGCGTGTTGGGGAGAAAAATCACAGTCTGAAACAACATATGTATTTCTGCCCAAAACATTTGGAAATAGTTGGATCACTGGTCTGGGATTTGCCTTCTCCATTGGTCCATTGGACCATTGGACCAATGGATGTCATTGGTCCATTGGACCAATGGTTCAACAAGGATTTTTACGAGCAAACTGTGTTGATGTTGAAGCCGTGATTGGTTCACCACACGCCTATGAAGCAGTTTGCATTTAGCTAACCTCTCCGTTTGAAAAGAACCCCGTGTGGCAGTTCCCCTTGATGATGTAATGAAATGTAAAACAAACTGATAGATAATAGAATTATCCATCAATGACAATATAATATTTTGACGCTATTTTCTGAAACATCTTCATCGACCACCCCCAGACACACACACATGCACACTGTGGTGGAGCCCTGAAGGCACATTTTCCCAAACTGTGCCCAGCCTTATATTGAGTCATTAGTTGGCTTAGAGCATCCCGGTCAAAGGTTTAATTTCTCATGCACTCCTGGAAGTTAATGAGGTAGCGTGTGTGTGTGTGTGTGTGTGTGTGCGAGTGTGTGTGCGTGTGTGTGTGTGTGTGTGTGCGTGTGTGAGTGTGAGTGTGAGTGTGTGAGTGTGAGTGTGAGAGAGTGTGTGTGTGTGTGTGTGTGAGTGTGAGTGTGAGAGAGTGTGTGTGTGTGTGTGTGTGTGTGTGCGTGTGTGTGAGTGTGAGTGTGAGTGTGAGTGTGAGAGAGTGTGTGTGTGTGTGTGTGTGTGTGTGTGTGTGCGTGCCAGGTTGTGGGGGGGCTTGTCTTGCTCTGCCTCATTTGCATGGCAGAAGGAGGCAAAGTCCCAAACAGCAGGGGGGCCCCTCTTAAAGGGAAGAATGATGAGAGAATACATTATTTAGGCCAATTACCCCCCCCCCCCCCAACGCAAACGGCGGCCACGCGGCAGCACTTAGGATGTCTTTAGAGAGGAGCAAGGTGTGAAGCACCACAGACACTGGAGCACTGCAAAAACAAAAACGAGACAACAAAGAACAAGCCCCAGCCCCGCAGCCCCCCACCCTCACCCCTACCCCCCCCACACCCACCCCCCCACCCCACCCCCCCACACCCACACCCACCCTACGTGATGTGAATCTCTGATTGTGTGGGAGTGTGGGAGTATTTTTATCTTATCACCGTGTTTGACTGTTGCTGCTTTTGGGCTTCTATGACTGGGGGGGGGGGGGGGGGGGGGGGGGGCAGTCGTAAAGGTATGAATAACAGCACTGGCATCGTTTTTTTATTTTCAACCAACACCGGCTTCGACATTCGATACTGAGAAAAGGTGAGCGATGTTGAAAATAGGCCCAGATGCTACCCACTCACAGGGGAGGGGAAAAACACAATCTACCTTTCTGGCAGATTAGTGCTTTTTCATCATTTGAACGCCATGCTAGAGACTGTAATGGGCTGTAATTATATGTGATTATGGTTTAAATCTCTCTGGCGACAAGGCCCAAAAGCAAAGAACACCATTCCATTAAACCACTGTCTTCGTGAACTGTTGTTTTGTTGATGCATGCTTTTCGTTCATTCAAAAGAAAGGAAAGTGTATCTAACCCTAACCCTACCGGCCCAGTTATGAGACGTATGAACGGCCCTTCTTAACATGTGATCTTTCTTTCATTCACAAAGAAATTCAGACAAAGCTCGGCGGCCGCTGGGACAACACGCCCACATGTGCTCTTTTTGGATAATTGCGCTCATTTAAATATTAATGGCATTCCCTTGTCTACACAGTAGTGGGCCATGCCAGTGCCTTTGCATGCAGATGGCATCAGACCGAAAATAAGATCAAAGTCGAGAGAAATCCCATTTGTTCCACTCCCAGTGTAGCGCTCGGGCTTTAGCAGAATCTGCCTGCTTGGTTTCTGGGCTGACGGGGGAAACAGAGTGTTTCCTGGCCCAGATGGTAGCAGCCACAACAGCTTGCCAGTAGGAATAAGAGCATATACTTTGCACCGCTGTTGCTGCTAGATATCTAATGCTTTGGTATAGTAAGCACTCTGCATTATTGTTGCACTCTTTATCCGTTGAGTATTGGGTATTTAGAAAATACCTCCACAAAATTGCTTCGTTATTGACCAAAAGGTTGCCAGTGACCTCCAGCGTAGCAGTAGGTGCGATTCCATAATAAATCCGATTGAATTTCTGAAGCTCAGAGACAACTTAACTCAAAAGAAAAGTCCCGTTTAAACACAGCGTCGTAAACAGTACCGGAACACCAGGACCCGGTTCTGACAGACGAAGCTCTCCTCTCAGCATGGGCTTCACCTAGCCGACAGACTCCCTGCTCCCACATCTTGATGCGTTAGCATGAATTCAAGCAACAAATTGAGCCTATGTTTGTTGCAATTTTTTGAAAATGTCAACCAAAGTTTTAGTCTGTAGTCTTTAGTTTATGTTTTAGTAGATAAAGTGTAATGACTCGTCACAAGCTAGTTCCATTTAAACAAATGCAAACAGCCGATGCTTTCTACAACCATGGTATTCATAGCCTACCATAGTAGCCAACTGTTTCATTGTATACTATAGTCATTTATTATCATAGCTTGTCATGTCAAATACAAGTAGGCTGATTTGGGACGAGCTGCAATGTACAATGTGGCCACCGCAACTGCACATGCAAAATAATGGGTGGGCTTTAAGATTTTGACCGATTCTTCAGATTTTCTGAAAAATATGACATTAGCTCGTTAGCTCATTAGCTCGTCATTGGAAGATGTACTGGGAAATTAGCTAACATGAACAGGCAAGTCAACAGAAGAGCATACGGTTGCAACTCCCATTTGTGGTATTTGAAATAATTTAGATCTGATGGAAACTTTTAGTTATACATTCTTTTATATTGCGCCCCAAAATTACAACTGTGGCGCAAATTGAGAAAGTGTGAAATAAAAGGATGTGTTTTGTCTTGCATAGACACAAATTAAATGTCACCATGCCACGAGCTAGCTAATGGGATTTTACCCATTCCCATTCTCACGTTGCAGGCTTGAGCGTGAAAAGACACACACACACACACACACACACACACACACACACACACACACACACACACACACACACACACACACACACACACACACACACACACACACACACACACACACACACACACACACACACACACACACACACACACACACACACACACACACACACACACACACACACACACACACACACACACACACACACACACACACACCATAATCTCTAGAATCATTTGAATACAGCATGTAGGACAAAGTCTGCCATCCGTTTCCCCGCCAGGTCGCTGTGTTGGAACCGAGAATAACTTCTCAGTCGAACAGCACAACCGCCCGGACAGAATACGTATGAATATGCATGATTATATCACAAGTTACGTTTTATAAACTTTACATTTAGTCATAGTGGGATTTTGCCATTGTGTAATGAAGTAGTGGTGTTTCTCATACCATACAGATATATAAATAACATGCAGGCTATATGAATGAATAAATGAATAACTTTACAGTAACTTAAAAACACAACACACATATGTAAGCACACACACCCTTGCATGCGCGCACACATACATGCACACACATTATAATTATAATCATATAATAGTATAAATTATGATCATATATATATATATATATATATATATATATATATATTCTAACACTTAATTATACATTTATTACATTTTCAAATTTGCTTTATAGTGATTATACACATTTGGACTAATTACTGAATACCAATATAAAAAATAATCTTGAACGGAATATATTAAATTCAAAATCAAGCAATAATATGAAGGAGTAAAGGAGTGAATGAGTGGAGGAGTAAAGGAGTGAATGAGTAAAGGAGTGGAGGAGTAAAGGAGTGGAGGAGTAAAGGAGTGAATGAGTAAAGGAGTGAAGGAGTAAAGGAGTGAAGGAGTGGAGGAGTGAAGGAGTGAAGGAGTGGAGGAGTGAAGGAGTAAAGGAGTGGAGGAGTGAAGGAGTGAAGGAGTGTAAGCAGCAGGTTAGAGGCAGCAATCTTCCCCATACATGCTTTTTTCATCCACTCACATTGACTGGCGGCAGGGTATTTCAATTTCATGCATTTACCGTTTTACTTGGTGAGTTTTTAACTGTGTTTCTTCCAACAACTAGATCAACTATTTGTGCCTGATAAACAGATCAAATTAATTTAGCCCTTTAACTAATGGGCTGTGCTTTGACATTTAGTGATGTCACATGAAGCTCAGATAAATCATATTAATTATCGCTGCCAAGCGACAAACACTTCTCGTTTAAGGCTTTCGGGCTGTGGCGCTAGGCCACGCATCACGCTAATATATCACCTATATATATATATATATATATATATATATATATATTAATATATATTTATTTATGTGTGTTTGTGTATTTATTTGTATTATATTAGGTTATTCATTTGTGTATTTATTGTGCTGTTTTGGGGTTTTGGTTGAGTGACACATCTATCTATATTTATATATATATATTTATTTATAGCTATATATAGATATAGATATAGATAAAAATACATCCTTCAAATGTCATCCCAGTACACAGTTGATACGAGGCCTAACAGAGAGACACAGCTCCTCAGCCAAGTCCATGTTTAATACTGCTTTCGACTGCTCCAACACCAGCTGACTCCCACATAACAGCGCTCCCTCTGGGGCGGGCCAGAGAGCCAGGGACGGGGTGTTTGCCGGGAGGAGAGACTGAGGGCTGTTCTGCTGTTCAGGTCTCCCACAGCGACCTCTGCCTGGAGCGCCTGCTTTTGTTTATGTCCAATCTGTTTGACTGCTCAATCAATACAGAAAAATCTGTTGTCAGTGAATGTGTATGTGTATACGTATGTGTGTGTATGTAGGTGTGTGTACATTCGTGTGTGTGTGTGTGTGTGTGTGTGTGTGTGGGGGTTAACAGTGCCAGACCGACAACCTGTGGAAGCTAGTTGTACAGTCTCATGGTGTACAATGGAAAGATGATGATGGAAATTGTTATCTCATGTGTCATCTCATGTCATAACTCAGGTTGAACACACATGAGATAACACTTTCCATCATGGAAAGTGTTATCTCATGTGTGTTCAACCTGCTATTAAAAGACATGCCAGTGTCAGGTGCCAACGTGAACCCTATATGAATAAAGTGTTCATTTGAGGATCAAACTGGATTTTTCTCAACCATATAGATGAAGTATTTCTCCATCGACCCCCCAGTGCATTCACTTCAACACGAGTGAAATGTCGGCGGCCTGTTTGAAGAGGACTTGCACCAGATTTCCTGTGACTGACCTTTCATTGGGCCAACTCTCCAGTGCTGTTCTGTCATTATTGGGTTTAGCCAGTGCATTCTTCCACTCCCATTTTGGAGCGTGGCCCAGGCGGAAACATTTGTGTCTTGTGAAGTATTGTGTGTACACACCACTGAAATACCCGACTCTCCTGTCACTACAGGGATGGCCAATAGCTTGCGTCGTGTCCAGACTTTTCCTAAGGTCACATGCTGTGCCCTGGGGCTACGCATCAGAAGGTCACGCATGGAGAGAGAGAAAGAGAGAGAGAGAGAGAGAGAGAGAGAGAGAGAGAGAGAGAGCGAGAGAGAGTGAAAGAGGAGAGGAGAGGAAAGAGAGAGAGAGTGAAAGAGGAGAGGAAAGAGAGCGATAGCTAGAGAGAGTGTGTGTGTGTGAAGTGATAAGTGGTCGAAATATCTATAATTGAGAGAACAAAAAAAAGAAACCCTGCTATTATCTATGGGAAGCTTGGCCAACTGTTCACATTCTAGAAATACCGTTAAGAACTGCACATTCGAGGCTTGTGGTAATTATGCAAAAATAGAAAAATGAGAGATGAAGAGGAGCTACCAGAATGCTACGTGAAAGATTTGTGAGTGCTATCTTTCAGCGCAGCGTAAACAAATAGTAGGTGCAACAGAAAACGACGTTCCTGGGCTTGTTTCTTAACAAAGGAGAGGAGATCTCTGCCGACATACCTGCAGCATTTTCCGTTGCGCAGTCGCGATGCCTCCCATTTTTCCTCAACAAAAACATGATTCGAAGGAGGATTGATTGTGCGCGGTTGTGGCCTACTTTCTGGGCGTTACATTTTGTTGTTCATCACGGCGGAGTTGGAGAGCCGAGAGGAGAGTCCTTGGGGAGAACAGACTCTCTCCCGCCCCCCCCCCCCCCAAGGGATGAGCCAAACATTCCAGTCCCACCTGACTTTGGAAATATAACTCCCTGAGGAGTAAGGTAGCATTATTAAGGCCGCACACACACACACACACACACACACACACACACACACATGCATCCACTGTCCTAGTCCCCCCCTTACACACACACGTCTTTTGTCACCATCGCTTTTTAAAGACAACTTTTAATCACTCAACGCTACACAAAGCTACGATACTCGCTGTATTTTCAGAAAATGTGCCGTGTTACAGAAAAATGCCACCTAGTTTGCAGCAGAATATGATTTGAAACTCACAACAACAACAAACTTGGTCCACAAAACATTCCACGGAAAAACTCAAACAAATGTGTTTCTACTCTGGGACATGAGTTATTGTGATCTATCCCTCGTCACACTAAGCACTCACTGCTGAAACACATTGATTGTAGCTTGAATTGTAAATGAATATGCAACACTGTAGCTTTTTGTAGACAATTCTGACTCACGTGGTGAAAACATGAAACTAAGAGATTTGTTGTTTGCGTGTAAGTCCCTCTGGATAAAAGCTTTTGCTAAAGGATCAACCTTGGGATGCTGCCTAATGCCTGCTTTATCATGAGCATGCACCCTGCATTTCATTGATCTTTATACTTATCTTTGTGGTTTAAAAAATATATGCTAAATGCCTTTCTGTTGCTAGGAAAACCTTACAAACAATTGTACATTAAGAATAAAACAGCAATCCTATCCCATGAATAAATATATATAAAAAGAAAGAGAAAGCCTATTCAAAATGCATAAAACAACATCAGCACATTGAAGGGGGCTGGTTAGGCGTCTCTGGTGAGAGCAGCACAACTCATAAACAGGTGTTTTCCTATCCCGGTCTTTCCTATTTTTAAGACAATCATAAAGATTGCAGATCCCTGCTGAATATTTAATGCGGGTTGGGGTAGTGGAGAGCCGAGGCCATCTGGCTGATCTGTTGCATCTCTCTCTCCCCCATTAAAGGAGGCCAGGAGATGGGCACGGAGAGTGGCTCACTCCACAACAAGAAGGAGGAGGAAAGGAGGAACAAAGAGGGAGTGGTGGCCGTCCTGGTTACAGTGGCACACAGAGAATCCAGCGCCATCCACACACACACACACACACACACACACACACACACACACGGACGTAGACACAGTCACACAGTCACACACACACACACACACACACACACACACACACGGACGTAGACACAGTCACACACACACACACACACACACACACACACACACACACACACACACACACGGACGTAGACACAGTCTCACACACACACACACACACACACACACACACACACACACACACACACCTAATCTTGAATATTTAATGTCTGGGCCCAAATGAGAATGAGAGAACTTTAATGTTTGTTTTGTGCGTCTATTTTTCTCTCTCTCATTCCCTCACTCCCTTTCTCTCTCTCCCTTTCTCTCACTCCCTTTCTCTCTCTCATTCTCTCACTCCCTTTCTCTCACTCCCTTTCTCTCTCTTCCTTTTCGGGCTTTGTATCGTTTGTCAAACAAGAAAATAACTACAAAAGCTGCAGGAATTAAACAGACTATTTTTTACAGTGTGAATATCCACAACTACATCTGTGTGAATGGAAACAAAGCAAAAAGCAGTGATACAAATCCAAGACTAATAGAAAGCACTGAGGTACAATATATAGGCCATTATCAGGGCCGTTTGATCAAATGATCAAATCTTTTTCATTTTCAAGAAGATTAATGTGACATTTGCAGGAATAATAATGAATGGATATGTTCCCCGCACTACTTAACTACAATCATGAAATTATGTTTAAAGGGCTTGTTGATACATTTTTAAGACTTCAAATTATCAGGAGAAAATTTAATTTCCCATATGAACCTCTCACTCAAAATCGTGTTTTCAGATTTTGGCACAAATTAATAATATAACATAAATCAACGTCAGATGTTAACTTTGTATATTAAAATGTCAACAGTAAATTGGTTCAAATACTAAATGAAAATGATCTAATTAGGATTGGCTTCACTTGTGTGCTGGAAAGGGGATGTATGCAGTATGTAGTAGATGTAATTCTTTATAAAAACGTTTATTTGAATGAAACCCACAGGAATCAGATTGTTGTGAGATTTGTTTGCCTGGATGTGTGACACAAAAAACCAATGCTTGAGAAAGGCGATTTTCATACTGTTAATCTATATGATGTACTATTTCATCCAAAAGCAACGTTCAGTGAACCTAGAATCATATGATAAGAGACTAGGGTTCAGCGTCTTGCTAGAGAATGGCTACAGGTAGTCTTGGGAACCGTGGGATCAAACCCTGTGCATTCAGGCCAAGAGGCAAACACCCTGACAAAACACCATCTTTCTAAACGTCACTTTTAGATCTTCACGGTTTTACTTTCTCATATGTCCACTTGTTTTTCCTAAGTACTGGACTTGAACAGACTGTGACATGTCAAAATGAGGTATGCTTCCATCCTCCAGTTGACACCAGCTTTAATCAAACACTTTCCCAGCCCTGTCACTCCTCTACCACTCAATGTCATTGAAGTCAACATTGGCTTGAAAAAAAACTTGTCCCCACGCTCACATAGCTCTCATTTTCTATTCATAATTAACGTGTCTCTGAGGACGCTTGCACTGCATTGCCCTATTTCTATATTCACCACCGAAAAAAGAATTTGTATTTTCTGCTTTGTTCAATGTGGTGGCATTGCAGTGGTTTTCCTCTGGGTAAATGGTGCGTCTTGGCCCTGCTCAGAGCCCGTCTAAGTCATTATGGTGTAGCTTATTTGAGGCCAGGCTGTTTAGAAGTGTCTGTTGTTGTTGTTGTTGTTGTTCAATTGAATTCAAGCTTCCCTTGGTCAACGTTTGCTCGTGTTTGGCTCACCTGGCTTGTTTTTCCTCTCCTAACATCTTCCTGCAATCTGGAAGCAAGGTGTTTGTTCCACCTCTTTGCACAGGAGTAGTTTTACCCAGGGACTAGTCTGACAAATGGAGTGATTTGTAATAATTGCGGCTGTTGTCTGTGTGATCTTGATCCCCAGTGCAAATCTGTCACGTATGCGAATGCGATTTGCAAAAGTGGAAGTTCCAACGCTGCAATTTAGGTGTACCAACCGCATTCTGAATCGGAGCAAAGCAGACGATGTTTTCAGTGTGGTATTAATTGCCGTCTTTTGTCACTCGGGCGTGTAATTATTTCTCCCCGAGGCATTTTTTTGGTGAAGTCTTTCCTGTGGGGACCTGGAATGGAGTCTGCAGTCGAGAGTTGGTTTTTACAGCGTTTTGGACACGATGTAATCATCCAGGTAAATACGTATAGTTCATCACTCCACAAGTCCAACCCACAGAAACAAGCAACAGGAATTAGCCGATGCATAATGGGATAAGGCTGGGGATCACTTAACCCATTTTACAACGGGGTCAGATGCAATGCATCTGACCCCTTGACCCCTACCCTGACCCCGTGACCCCTACCCCTATGCCAATGACTCAAACCTTCCGTTGCCACTCTTTGCAAAAAAAGAAAAAGAAAAAAAGTAACAATTAACTTAGAAAACTAATTTCGATGTAAATTAAATAAAAGTGGTTCAGAGCAGATGGAGTTATTGATATGTTTGACAGCGGGATTATTATTATACAAAAATATGTGGCATGTTGAAGGCCATGTCGATACAAAAATACAGATTTGTTGTATAACAACATAGAATAGGAGAAGATTATTGTTTTTAGACAATTAGCTTGTGTTCTTATTCACATCCATCCTAAATTTAGGAACAAAATAGATTTTTCCAAATGTAGTTTCCACAAAATGACATCACACCGCATTTGGCAGGTGAAGAGCAGTTTATTTAGAGCAGTGGCTGTTCACACGACATACTGACAAATGTAATTTGAAAACATGATCCCAGCACAAATATATTTGGCCCCTTGTGCGTGTGCGCGCGCACACACACACACACACACACACACACACACACACACACACACACACACACACGCACACACACACACACTGTCTTTTTCACCATTTAAATTGCATGGAACTGGTTCCGAAACAGGCCCCTGTGTTCTACATTATTGAGGATGTTGTTACATACAATATGTATGGAGGGACCGGATAAAAGAAAAAAGGAAAATAAACGATGCCCCATAGCATCAACACACGCGTTGATGTCAAGTCCTGGTCTAAACGCAATCCTCATTAAGCCTCATCCATTTCACATGATAACAACGGCATTCATCTCAATGTCAAAAATATTTATAATCCATCAAAGGCACGATTATAAGAAAAAGAAAACCATGAAGGACTTTTTCAGCGGAGGGCCAGATATTGACTTAGCAGATAAATATGGGTCAAAGGCAAAGGCATCCATTTACTATGAGGAGGACATGTTTGTTCACAAGCACAGCTCTGTGCAGGTTATCCTTTCCGGAGGCTTGTGTTACGGTATACGTTAGTAGATGGGCAGGTAGGAGGGATGAAAAGACAGAATTGACCGTGCTAACCCCGTGCCGATCAGAGGGGCCGTGTTTTGGGGTACACAAAGGAAGCAAATAGAAGGGGGGGAGGGTAGAGACACAGCGTGGAGGAAGAAAGGATCGATCCAAACGATATCTTCATCAATCTCTCTCCCCTAGTCATTATGCACGTTTGCCCTCCCCGGCACGTACTCTCCCAAGTGTGCGTGCAGATGTGCACGCACTCTCCCAAGTGTGCGTGCAGATGTGCACGTGCACGTTTCACTGCGGCACACATACGGGGGCACCACTGGCCCTGGGACCACAGCAGTAGCATGGAGCAGCTGGTGAAATGTCAAGCTGGCCTTTTTGTCACAGAGAGGGATTTACACCAATCCAACCGTTACCCTTTCTCTTCTTCTCCAGATGAGAGAGAGAGAGAGATAGAGGGGGGAGAGAGAGAGAGAGAGAGAGACAGAGAGAGAGAGAGAGAGAGAGAGAGAGAGAGAGAGAGAGAGAGAGAGAGAGAGAGAGACAGAGACAGAGACAGAGACAGAGACAGAGACAGATAGAGGGGGGAGAGAGAGAAAGAGAGAGAGAGACAGAGAGAGAGAGAGAGAGAGAGAGAGAGATAGGGGGGAGAGAGAGAGAGAGAGAGAGAGAGAGAGAGAGAGAGAGAGAGAGAGAGAGAGAGAGAGAGAGAGAGAGAGAGAGAGAGAGAGACAGAGACAGATAGAGGGGGGAGAGAGAGAAAGAGAGAGAGAGACAGAGAGAGAGAGAGAGAGAGAGAGAGAGAGAGAGAGAGAGAGAGATGGCACAGACAGGGCAATAGTTTACATGACTGAGGAGACAGACAGTGGAGGAAGAGAGGTGAGAAGGGAGAATACCTTTCATGGGGCACTGGGGGAATCAAAGGCAGAAAGGACCGCGATAGAGATGGATGGATCAGGATAGTGTCTCATGGGGACAGAAAGAGAGAGAGTTAGAGAGAGAGAGAGACAGACAGAGAGACAGAGAGATAGAGAGGGAGAGAGAGAGAGACGGGGGGATCAGGATAGTGTCTCATGGGGACAGAAAGAGAGAGAGAGTTATAGAGAGAGAGAGAGAGAGAGAGAGAGAGAGGAAGAGAGAGAGAGAGAGAGAGAGAGAGAGAGAGAGAGGGAGAGAGAGAGAAGGGGGGGATCAGGATAGTGTCTCATGGGGACCGAAAGAGAGAGAGAGAGTTAGAGAGAGACAGAGAGAGAGAGAGAGAGAGAGAGAGAGAGAGAGAGAGAGAGAGAGAGAGAGAGAGAGAGAGAGAGAGAGAGAGAGAGAGAGAGTTAGAGAGAGAGAGAGAGAGAGAGAGAGAGAGAGAGAGAGAGAGAGAGAGAGAGAGAGAGAGGGGGGTGGATCAGGATAGTGTATCATGGGGACAGACGATGGGTTCTCATTTCGGCTCTGTGTCTTGGATCCCCGGCAGCCAGCTTTAATCTAATTTGGGTCATGTGACGGCGAAGAGCCGATTGGCACTCAAGATTTGAAAACAAAACTAAAGTTCACACAGACAAACAGAAGCTCCCACCCTCACACGTACATGCACACATACACACACCTACAAGCAGATTATTTTCGTCAAGAATGCGTTGATGTCAAGTCCAGGTTTAAACACAATCCCTATTAAGCCTCATCCATTTCAGATGATATCAACGGTATCCAAAATACAGATAGAAAACATAGAAAAAAAGAACATTATTGTTACAATGATTCATTTGTCTCCTATTTCACACCCATCCACAATTTAGGAACAATATTGAATTTTTCCAAATTTAGTTTCCACAAAATAAACATTCACAATGTATTTGGCAGGTGAAGAGCAGACAAGATTTGAACAAATATGATTAAAACATTCAAAAACGTCTTTAGAGCGATGTTACACATGACATATGAAGACATTTAGTTTTAAAATCCTACCCTGACTCCAAGGGGATACAAGCACTAATATTTGGCCCCTTCTGTTTGTTAACGCACACACACACACACACACACACACGCACACACACACACACACACACACACACACACACACACACACACACACACACACACACACACACACACACACACACAGATGTCAGTTTTTCTTCTTTCACCCTTCATTTTGCATGGAACGGGCGTCTCAACAGGCCTCTCAGTCCTACATTATTGAAGACGTTGTTACAATATGGATGGAGGGACTTGATAAAAGAATCAGCCACATATAAAAACCAAGTAGTGGCATCCAGAGCCAGAGATAGCCGCTAGCCTGTAATGAGGCCTCTCTCCGCGCGGCGCGATTCCTCATTCAAGCTGTTCATCATACCCCAACACCAGAATACACACAGTGCACACATATAGCCAAAGCAGATGCACGAGCAGAAATGCGTGCGGCTGCAGTGCAGACGGCCACACCCTAACGGGAGCCCACGTCCGAGAGGGAAGACGGAAAAAACAAGAAAGTGTGCGCAATCGTGACAATTACTTAATATTGAAGAGTTTACAGCAGTAATCAGAACAGTGCTATTACTTCAAATGAGTAGTACTAGTAGGAGCTGGATTAGTAGTGGCATTTGTAAAATTGTAGTAGATGTAGTTTAGTAGTAGTAGTAGTATGGTAGTAGTGGTAGATTAGTAGTGGAAGTATATAAGTAGCAGTAGAAGTAGTAGTAGTGGTAATAGTGTCTTACATCTATCTTTAGTATATTTCTGCCTCATTCTCACAGCAATTTGAACTCATTCACAGCTCATATAACCCAACCCATATATTGCCCATCTGCTTTTTGCAATATTCTCTTTTAAGCGTATTCCACTCTGCTGTTCGTCTCCACCATGCCCTCTGCTATTTACTTGCCGTGAGTGTGTGTGCCATTCTTCTCCTGTGCATTCCCTGCCCTTCATTCACTGCCATTATGTCATCTCCTGTTTTCAATTTGTCTTTGTCTGTGACGGCACCCTATAGTTTCTCAAGCCCCCGCTCCTTCCATTATTCCAACAGAAGGTGTTGGAAACAGAGTCCCTCCCCCCAACACACTATTCTTTGCTTTGCCGCAGGAGGTTGGAATTGCAACACGACTGCGGTGCCGTACGCCGGTGTCTGCCTGCGTGGGCAGGGATGCGTACCACACATTCAATCGCGTGAACGTGTGTGAGGTGTGTGAAGATGAAATGAAAGAGTCAAATTTGTCGTGTGGCCAAAAGCATGGCTGGTCAGTAAGTCTGTCATGTGTTTATTCTTTTTTTAATGAATGTGTTTATAACAGTGTATTTATTGGTCTTGCGAATAGGGTGGTGATGCTAAGACACACCCACACACACGCACACACTGAACTGAAAGACTGTGGGCAGGTACAAAGCATTTGCATCAGGTGACCTTGGCCATGGGCTTGGCTGGGCAGATCTCCAGTGATTTGACCACGCTTCACTGCACGCTAAAAGGCGGCAAAGCGGTCGTGAGCTATTGTGTATTTCCTCCAAATATCTGTCGCTGTGGCTCCACAAAGTCATTTAGTTTGCATTGTGTCTTCTTCAAGGTAAGTCAACAAGATTGTATGCCTCACAGGAGAGAGCAGTCTCCCAGGAGACTGCTGGACTCTGTCAGGCTCTTCCAGCTAGCTTTAAAACTGGTGAATACATGCTAACAGGAAACCAAACCCCACTTCCTCAAAACGCTGTCCCAGACATTGAACCACCAGCAGCATCCTGATCTCAAGGTCATTCTATACGGCCTGCCCTCACTCCCGACCAAGACGTCTCCTCACGGCCGTGCGTCATGTCATTGCACAGCACTAAACACGTTAACCCGGACATCCTCGTTGACATGCCCCGAGCCGCCACACCGACCCCCGGCCCGACCCCCGCCTCGACCCCGCCTGACCCCGATCCGTCTTCGTCTGGCTGACAATCATCATCATCATGCTCTCTGCCAGCCCGGATGAGCCGGTCGCTTCCTTTAAAAGATCCTCCGGTGTGGCGGGCTTTTCACACAGCACCTCCCATCTCTGCTTGGGGCTGGGAAAAGCAGAATGGAATGCCGCAATGCCGGAATACCTAAACACCGTTCCCCGTAACGTGCCTATGTTTCACTATAAGGAGGCGCTCAACCTTTACTGACAACGGGCATGAGGAACCCTGAGCACTGTCAACAGACCTTTCCTGCCCCACGAGTGATGGCAGCCAAGCATGCTTCATGGTAGGCTACCTCAGGTTATATCTGTGGGAGTAAATGGCATCTACATCTGGAACGATCTCCGCCTTCCACAATCGACCGCCTCCCCAACTGGCCCCATGTCTACTGCACAGTTCACTGTCATTAAAGGGCCCCACCATTAGGGTTACAGCCATGAGGCTCCTGGTCCCACACCGACATTTGCAACAGCCATGGTATGTGATACAATGGCTTTCATTCAATATAAAACAGTGATTTAATGATCAAATAAGCATAGCTGTCGTTAATATTATTGGAAACGTTGTAAGTATGTTTGTATTTGTTCTCGCGCTTTTGACCTCACTGCTCGTGTCATTCTGTAAGAGCATTGAGGGCATTTGCTCTTACGTAGGATCATAGGATCAATGTACCATCCTGCCGGAGATGACTTAGGGCAGAAAGACATAAAGGCTTGTGACCTATATATTCTGCTTGGCAACTGATGAGGAACACACAGTCAGAAATACCAAAACAATATGAAGACAAGATGTCGCGGAAAAAGTCGCAAAGCACAAAATGAATGAGTAAGAGCGTTGCAAGAGAAGGGACGACGTTTATTCAAATGAATTGTTTTTGTGTTTGCCAAATGAAGGATTTGGCCGGTTGGGCAAGAGTTAATTATTGACATTTTCTATGTCGAGATGTAAATCAGTGATGATCGTTGTTCTACTCACCACCACATATATATATATATTTGCATTTATTTAATATATATATATATATTCATATATCATCATTCATATATCATCATTTATATGAATAGCATTATATAAAACGAATATATATATATATTCGTGTTATATAATGCTATTCATATAAATGATTGAATCTGGTGTAGCCTGCCGTAGTATTTCTCTAGTGCATGCAACTGTGCTGTGTAGTTTTGGATGCTACAGAGTGTGTGTGCTTTAGCGATAGGTGTGCGTTGGTTGATACACCTTCTGAAGTGCTTCGTTTAATCAAAGACAGATTGATACGCAGCACTGCAGCCTTTCCATGTTCAAAGGTCGTGCTTATAAACAAAACTGATTTCAAGTGTGCTTTAAGATTTGTCGATTAGTAGAAAACAAACATGTTTTTCGCGATGAAACAACATTATAAGGCATTAGTAAAAAGAAAAAGAAAAACAAGATTACAGCAGCCCCTAGCAATGAAGCCCTTGTGTCTAGTGGATGGTGACATGGTATGTGTTTGTCAAAAATGCTAAATAAGGTATTGCTTTTATTTCACTGTGCTCAACTTCCAAAGGAAAGTTTGAGAGCCAAAGGTTCGGTGAGGGTAACCATGGCAGCGACTTCTAAGGAGTTAGAGGGGCCTTCTTGGACTGTATTGAATAATTCACAAATTAAGAGCACCCTTAACCACTCAAATATTTAAGGCAGTCTTAGTCTTACTTCTAAATGTAGTATTACATCTGCGTCACAATCTCTTTGGAAACATGTGCTGACTTCCAATCACAGATTACTAAGGTTGTTTTTTTACTTTTAAATCTAATTAAACCAATCCAGTTAAGGTATGCTTGATTAAGAGACATGATGTTCTATACAAAATGCTTCAAAGATAGCAATAGATAAAGTCATTGAAAAGCAGTTGAAACAATGACAAAGTTGACATTCCGTAAGGATATCATGTTGTGAGGCGGCAGCTGAGAGCAACCACCTCAGTCCCATTTAAGCAGGTGAACACTCATGCTCTCACACACACACACACACACACACACACAAACACACACACACACACACACACACACACACACACACACACACACACACACACACAAAGACACACACTCACACACACACACACACACACACACACAAAGACACACACACACACACACACACACACACACAAAGACACACACACACACACACACACACACAAGCACTTGCACACCCACAATCAAACACAGGCACATCTCTTGTATATTCTATCAGGGATTTTATTTTTATTTTTTTATTCTTTATTTTCATTCTATCCAAAAGCTGTCGGTGCTGCTGGGGAACGATAACGGATGGAAAATGGCCGCCCACGGGGCCTCATTGCCCCAGCAACAGATTACCCGTCAACAGGTCACCTTCCTCTGAAAAAACACTTACAAAACAAACAAAGAAATCATTGAAGGCATTTTCTGTAGGTCTGCGTGACTTTGTGTGTGCGTGTGTTTGTCAGTGTGTGTTTTCGTCTGTGTTTGTCTGCCAGTGTGAGCCAGCAGGCTAATCCGTAGGTGTATACTTTCTTTCCTCTTTCCTCCCCACTCACCGCATGGTTCAAAGGATCTAATAAATCATTACTAAATGGAACAAATCGAACGCTTCTTCTTCCTCCCTCAAAACTCTTGCCGGATTTATCCACCCACATGAAGTTAAAAAGGAACAGGAAGCCATCATTCGGACCATGGCCACTGCTTTTCTCGGTGTGCTGCCCATGAAGGAGGAATGGCATTGAATGAGAAGGAAAATCAAATAAAATGCCCAAGAAAGGCAAGGAAATAGCAGAGGACAGTATGCCTCCTTTATCCATGGCCTCACCACTCCACTGGCGTCCTGTAACTCGGAATACTATTTAGTTTCCTTTTAGTTGCCGTTTCTATTATTTGAGACGGCATTATGTTATTCTGCCAAACTTGTACTACCAACATGTGCGAGAGGCAGGCCAAGGCGTGAAGGTCTGCTCGGCCCCACGATGTATTAGCGATGAGGTGCTCCACTCTGCTGGACTAGTATCCAAGGCTCTGCAAAATAATGAGCATTACTCAACCACCAGACCCCTCCTCTGTCTGGGTGCAGCCTCACGGCCCAATAGGAGTGTGTGTGTGTGTGTGTGTGTGTGTGTGTGTGTGTGTGTGTGTGTGTGTGTGTGCGTGCCTGTATATCTTTATATGTGTGTGTGTGTACATAAAGACAGGTGTAGTACACTACATGGCTGTCCTTAGAGCTCTCCTTTGAAGATAATATATTGAAGAGCACATTTTCATTTCCAGTGAGTTTTATTATTTGGTGTCTGGGGGGGAAATGTTCTGATGATCATTGCAATGTCTTGTACATAATTTGTAGATAACATGTAGATAATTCATTAATTTGGAGTGAATTCATTAAATTGTCTCATTTGTTTTCAGCTTGTTTAGTTTAAGTCACTATATTACAACACTGGAAAGAAGAAATTCCAAAAATACCATGGGTTCTTCTAACATCCACTCTTCACGATCAAATATGGAAAATGTGATGTATTTCATGATTTACGATGACATTTAGAATAAAGTTATACATGCCTGCTATTATTGCTAATATTTCAGAGTTCAGACCTGAAATAATACTTGCCAACCAATATGGCAAAGCAATCCATTGCAGTATTTGAAACCTTATTACTATGGTAAGTCCTGGCTGTTCTTGTGCAGTGCAGATAATGGCTTGTTGCATTGAACATGGCCAGGTGTGACTGTTCTGGGGTCTGCCTGATGGGGTGATGTCAGAGTTAATTGTATTATGCTAAACAGAGAGCTTGTAGCCAACCAGACACAGAATGGTTCCCATTCAGTCTAATATGTAACTAGTAAGCATGATTAGCATTGGAATAATTAAGCCTGCAGAAATGCTTCATTTCACTAGATCAACGTTAGTTATACCTTCAAGTGAATCCTGTGCCAATAAGATTCACATGTATTCTATAAGAGCAGAGTATGTCTACCATTAATGTCACCGATGCTGAATGGCGCCTATGAAGAAAGGACTTGTGTGCACTGTGCCGGATGAATTCCTTAATGCAGAAAGTCACTCTGAGGTGCAATCAGAGACCAGAAATGGGGAGGAAAAGACCTGAAGCCATTCCATTTTTAAATGATATCCAATGTGACCCCTTAGTCACCAGAAACAAGGTGTTTTAATGCATTCCCACAACAACAAAAAACAACAAAAAACTAGTGGATTAAATAAATGCAATAAATAACCATTAAATCGTTTTTAAAGTATTCAAATAAGAAATAATGAAAAATGTGGCAAACTATATAAATGCATCTGCAATAATTTGCTAAAATAATATTTTGTAAAAAAAAAAGCTGTTCTTGAGCTCTCGGTCTATATCAATACAAGGCTATACATAAAGACTTCAAATAACTACTATGTGATTAATATGTCTGACATGCACATAGGATTGAGTAGCTTTACACACTCAAATTCACAGCTTTTCATTTTGTCCTTCAAAGTTGTTACTAAATACAATGGAAAATCCAGTCACATGGGTCATATGATGTTACATTCATTTAGATGTATTCTACCTTTGTCTTTGAAAACTGGCCATGATAGCAGTGGAGGTAGTAGAGACAGAAAGAAGCAGGAATGAGATTGGAGGAGATTTTAGGAGCTCCCATTGTTTCTTCGTCCTGTAAGCAATCAGTCTCTGCCTTCTACTGAGGTACATTCACACACACCACACACACACACACGTGGACTCCTAGAAGAACACACACACTAACACACATGCTGCTAAAACTTTGCAATGCAGGAAATGATATTCCCCGCCAGCTGATTGATCTAAGTGAATTGATTTTGTGCAAGTCCTTGAAGGTTTAAACTAAACACACAGGGCCAGTGCTTCAACCCCCCCCCCCCCCCCCATATTCACTCACACACACACCTCCCCCTCCCCTCCGCTGCCAGATAGAAAATGATGATTTAGTAAGCACACCCAGCCATCTTATTGGCATCTATTGCAGATGGATAAGTAGGCCAACGGCCTAGAAAAAAACCATTACACTTTACTTTATTGCATGCTACCTTTTCCCTTGAATGATTGCAAAAGATACAAAATGCTTGATCCTGTTAAGCAGACATCTGCTACGCTGCACCATATGAAATCATTAATTTGATAATGCTGTGATATGAGGATTATTTCCGGGTATTTCTTTCCGATGCCAGTGCTTCATGGTGATCGCTGACAGGTGTTTTCTGGGTGGCACTATATGCTCTCCAAATAGTTGTTGGAGGTTGTCAGTTACCCCAGTGTCAAGTTTAGAGAGGGTATGTGCTTATAACTGTGCATCCTTTTGGATATATGTACTTATGTGACATTGTGTGTGTTTGTGTGTGTGTGTGTGTGTGTGTGTGTGTGTGTGTGTGTGCTGCCGACACATGCGACCACGCACACAACCAAACTGAACACACACAAAATGTTTTACAGTAACAACATTAACCACATAACATTAATTTACAAACTCCATTACAATGTATGTTACCAAACAGGCACAGTAGCCAGCTGCGTGAACAGCTACGCTGACCAATCAAATGCTTAAAGCGGTAGCACTGATTAATTGACATTAGCTATTCTAGCCAATCAGTGCAGCTGCTCTGAACCTTTTATACCCTAGCAAAATGAGTTAGATGATGAACGGTACAGGGTGTTTGGCTTCCCCGAGGTAGAATGTAGTCTTGGCCTGTATGTGTGGGCGGCAAGACTTGGTGGAACAATCCCAACAATGTTTTCACCCAAAGCAGAGTTTGAAAAAGAGTTAGGTGCTCCAAAAACGGTTCTAGGAAAGCTACAGCTACTGCTACAGCAACAGATGTAAACAACATGCATCAGAGTCTCTCCTGGTTGAGAGTAGAGGATAGATGAATAGCTTCACTCCTAGACTTCATCAGAATGATCAAATTACGCAAACATGCCATGCTGCTGATACAATAACATGACACTAATACACTAATAACACCCACACATATCCAACAAGACATGCAGACAGAGTTCTCAATCCAATCACAGACAAACATAATAAACCAAAAAAATTGAACTTAAAACAGCACCTAGGTTCTGTTTGTCTGTTTTTAACTGAAATATAAATGCCTGAACAGGGACTTGGATAAGACGGATCAATTTAGAAGTCAGGTCATGAAAACCTGGAATTCAAGCGCACCTAAAAGACAACTCGGATACAAGTTACCCAGTAAATCTGTTGTGAGACACTTGTTTTGTTTCCTGGTATACTCAATAGCTAGCTCAATGATTTCCCTTTGAGACAAAAGCATTGAAAGAAACAACTCGGTTTGGAAATGCTCAATTATGCGTATTAAATCACATCAAGGAGCTCCATTGTTTTGCCTCTCGACCTGCATCAAGAATCACTTCTGTTTGGCAATTTACTGTCTTTCTACGTGAAGGAAATCTCTTGTGGGGACGGCACAGCACACAAAGAGTACATAAAACTAAAAACTAAAATAAATGTCAACGTTATTTCAAACCAACCCAGAGGACGTCTTGCTGTGTTCATTCCTTCAGAAAAGGTCACGGGATGGGAAACATCGGCATCTGTGGCTGGAAGGTTTCATGAAAGCACATCCAAGTGACTTCTGAAGCTGTTTCCCTGTGTACCGGTAACAGCTTCAGAAGTCACTTTACATTGTAAATGAAATAGTTTCTGGTTAGAAAAGAACAGTTACATTCATTCACATGGTCGAAATGATGGAAATATATATTTATAGCCTAGACGCAGATTCTGTGGGTGCTGAGCACAGAGAGGGCCCAGCACCCATAGAGAGGGTTCAGCACCCACAGAGAGGGTTCAGCACCCACAGAGAGGGCCCAGCACCCACAGAGAGAGCCCAGCACCCACAGAGAGAGCCCAGCACCCACAGAGAGGGTTCAGCACCCACAGAGAGGGTTCAGCACCCACAGAGAGGGTTCAGCACCCACAGAGAGGGCCCAGCACCCACAGAGAGGGCCCAGCACCCACAGAGAGGGCCCAGCACCCATAGAGAGGGTTCAGCACCCACAGAGAGGGTTCAGCACCCACAGAGAGAGCCCAGCACCCACAGAGAGAGCCCAGCACCCACAGAGAGGGTTCAGCACCCACAGAGAGGGTTCAGCACCCACAGAGAGAGCCCAGCACCCACAGAGAGAGCCCAGCACCCACAGAGAGAGCCCAGCACCCACAGAGAGAGCCCAGCACCCACAGAGAGGGCCCAGCACCCACAGAGAGGGCCCAGCACCCACAGAGAGGGTTCAGCACCCACAGAGAGAGCCCAGCACCCACAGAGAGAGCCCAGCACCCACAGAGAGAGCCCAGCACCCACAGAGAGAGCCCAGCACCCACAGAGAGAGCCCAGCACCCACAGAGAGAGCCCAGCACCCACAGAGAGGGCCCAGCACCCATAGAGAGGGTTCAGCACCCACAGAGAGGGCCCAGCACCCACAGAGAGGGCCCAGCACCCACAGAGAGAGCCCAGCACCCACAGAGAGGGTTCAGCACCCACAGAGAGGGCCCAGCACCCACAGAGAGGGCCCAGCACCCACAGAGAGGGCCCAGCACCCACAGAGAGAGCCCAGCACCCACAGAGAGAGCCCAGCACCCACAGAGAGGGTTCAGTACCCACAGAGAGGGTTCAGCACCCACAGAGAGAGCCCAGCACCCACAGAGAGAGCCCAGCACCCACAGAGAGGGTTCAGCACCCACAGAGAGGGTTCAGCACCCAGGGGAAACAGGCTTTTTCGTAGGCAAAGTGAAACAAATGGACCTTGATTTGATAGTAAACCTTAGCCAGCATGCGGGGCGCGGTACAGCCCACGCTGCAAAACGAGTTGCTCCACCCACTCAAAAGTCATAGCTTTGAGGTGATTGGCTAACATTAGACGCACTGTCCAATTGGATGTGATGTCC
>JACYXH010000816.1:1717500-1720000 GCA_026745465.1 Lota lota
GTTTTGGCCGAAAGGGCAGGTGTGTTCCATTTAAATCCCCTGCTCCTCCCCCAATTTCCCTCTGCTCTCCTACACTGGTGAGTGAATGAGGGGCTCTGCTAATGAAATGTAACCACAGTTACAGATATAATGAAAGTTTCTTGAAATGGTATCCAACACCGAAACCTCAAAAATATATAATATACTGTAGGAAAAGCGCCATGGGAATGTGGTCCATTTATCATAAGCAGACACAGCTCCTCTTAGCCTTGTGAGACCATCCTGATAAACGCGTTTGGGTTTCCTATGAATATCATTCTGGGTTTGGTTGGGGAGCAAGTGTTTCGATGCAAGGCTTCCAGCCAATCAGAGTGACGCTCGTGACCTTGTCGAATCCGGTTGGGAGTAAAGCGAAAACATGTAGGAATTCCAGCGGGGGATTTCTGTTAATCTTTCAGCATTGTTATTAAATCAATTTCTGATTAAAAAAAAAACGTTTTTCTACACATTCCCTGGGGTCCGTTTTTTTATATTCTGCAGAACGCGGCACTGAACTGACGTCCCCTCCCCTGAGCGCTGATTGATCCTAGCATTTTGCAATTTTTGGTTACAACTTCAAACGGTAACGGCTCCAGACCGATCTGCAGAGAGAAACACAACGTGAGCTAGCGAGGTAACAGTGGTTTTCATAGCTCAGTGTGAACAGACCTTCACAATACTAGGGATGGTAGTGCTACATTTGTTGCATTAAATAACATTCAACCCTATCATGGCAGGTCTATAATCTCGTGAGACCATCCTGATACTCACATTGGCATTTGGTTGGCCTTGGGTTGCCAGCAAAAGATTTCCAAATATGGCCGCAGCCTCATGATGTTAAAAAAACTCCAGCCAATCAGAGCGACTCTTGTGCGTCCTTCTCTCTTGCCAAATGCGGTTGGAAGTAAAGCAAAAACGTATTAAAATCGGAGAAATGCCTTCTGTGCAGATCTCTGTGGCTCTTCAAGTGTCGCTTTTCAGTCTCTTTCGGATGGAATCAGTGGTATTTGCTCTGTCGATTGCTACACTTTCCTTGGGCGCCGCCATCGTTTTTTCAATTAGGCAGCGCTACTTTTTTCCTCCTCCAAGTGCTGATTGGTCACACCTTTTTTTATAATGAGGCTTTCAACAAACCCTAACCCCTAGCCCCATATGTGGCCCTGTGCTCTGTATGAACCATATGAGCACAAAACTACATTAGCCTTTATAGCTACTTTCAAATGTCGTATTGGATCATTTTTTTGATACGATATGATACTGCAGTATCATATATAAAAAGGTAGTTAAAAATACCAATATAGTTTTGTCCCCAGGGATCTGCTGTGGTGTCAGAATGTGACCTTGTAGCAACATGTGTTCATACATGGTTCAGACTAGCCCAAAATGTGCCCTTGTTTATACAGGGGCACATTTTGGGCTAGTCTGGCCCATGGTATGCCAGTTTGGTATAATCCACAAGACAGGTGATGGCTCAGCCTATCTGGATGTGCACTTAGGCCAAGCACTCTCCAACACATGCTGGGACCCTTACATGAGTGTATGGAGTTCCCAAACCCCTATACTCGTGTGTACCTACAGCTGCCTTACACTGGCATTTTGTCCACAACTTCATTTGTGTAGGACATATGAAGGACTGACAGCAAATTCTGTTTTTCTTTGCTACACTTTCGACGTTCTGAATGTAACCCATTATTTCCACATTTTAGGTGTAACATTTTACAGGGACGTTTCTTTCAGCTACGACCTTGCATCTTCATGCAAGGTCGTAGCTGATTAGGGCAGCTGGGTACAGGTGAGACAATCGACCCAAACACATTTGTTTACTCGTGAATGAGTGAAGTATTGTAATGCACACAATTGCCCGAATAACACGTTTGATGGCTTGTGAATAAAACAACAAGCCATCAAAACGTAAAGTCGACCCAAGAGACCCGTTTCTCAGAGGCGTCATCGTCGGCCAAACCCAGGCGTCACTCATAACAATAGTTATGGGACTGCTCCTTTTATGTATTGGGGTCTGGGTAGTAGAACTAGTGAAGATAAATGTACTACCCAGGCCTTGTTACATAAAGAGCAGACCCATAATTAGTGCTATGAGCATCACCTGTGTTTGTCCTACGATGAAGCCTCTGTGAAAATGGTCTATTGCTGTTTGAGGTCATAGTGGCCTCCCCCCACTAGGTGGCAGTGTCCATGAGCCTATTTTGAGTTGGGTGTGGCATGAACCACTCTCTGGCCCTGCTGCAGGAGGCGGTCTGCCCAGCTGGTCCAAAGGCAGAGCCTTGTCCTGTAGGGCTTCACACTTTTCACTTAGAGTAAAAAAATGAAGAGGGCAAAAAACGAATATGGCAAAAGACTAATGTAAATATTAAAAGTGTAGAGCAAGTTTGTTCATGTGCTTCCTCCATGCCTCGTGCATCCATGTTGTGTTTAAGGATGTTTTGGTGCCTTCCACCCATTGTCCTCAAATGTAGCCGTTGAG
>JACYXH010000816.1:1722500-1725000 GCA_026745465.1 Lota lota
ATCTATTGAAGGTTGGAATATGAATTATTTCCTTGGTACCATTCAGAGGGGGCTGATTTGCATATTTTCATTTTCAATTTTCTTTCTCTGTCTTTTTTTCACCAAACAATGACTGAAAATAAGAATGGAAGGTTACCTTTGATGCGTGTGTTTACAGTACAGGGTTAGACTCACAGTCCTTTGTCAATGGTCCTGATAAAGCCAGAGCTCTGTATGCAGAAGGATCCCTGTACACTGTCTTACATTGTGCCATTTTAACCTAAATTAATTAAGCCTGAAATTCAGGATTTCTCATTCATAACTATTAATGAATATTAGTGAATATATTACAATATACAGCATAAATTGTAAATTAATCAACTTTATCCTAATAACATGGTCACCCATAATGTTGTGATTTTATTGTCCAATTAAAGGCCAAATGATCATTGATTTGCTATACGATATGAAACAATGAAATAAACGTTTTTGTGCTTCCCATTTTAAGGCGATTTGGGAATGCATGTTCAGTTCCATTTTCAGTTCCACTGTGGTTAAAAACTGCTATGGTACTATGTAGCCTGGTACTATGTAACCTGGTACTATGTAGCCTGGTACTATGTAACCTGGTACTATGTAACCTGGTACTATGTAGCCTGGTACTATGTAGCCTGGTACTATGTAACCTGGTACTATGTAGCCTGGTACTATGTAACCTGGTACTATGTAGCCTGGTACTATGTAACCTGGTACTATGTAACCTGGTACTATGTAACCTGGTACTATGTAGCCTGGTACTATGTAGCCTGGTACTATGTAACCTGGTACTATGTAGCCTGGTACTATGTAGCCTGGTACTATGTAACCTGGTACTATGTAACCTGGTACTATGTAACCTGGTACTATGTAGCCTGGTACTATGTAACCTGGTACTATGTAACCTGGTACTATGTAGCTCCTACACGCGACGCAAAACAATGTTAATCATTCTTTAAAAATCATTCATTCTAAATATTTAACTCATACTGATGTTTATTCTATGCAATCATATTTTGATGTATTTGAAAAATGTATTTACATACGTATATATATATATAAAAAAATACAAGCCTTTAATGTGATACTTACAATACGGTAAGGCATTATTATGTAATAACAAAAAAATGTAACCCCAGCCCATTTCATTACTGGTATAGTGAATGTTCCTATTGTCCCCTTGAGAGCGAGGAGCAGGAGCAGTGGGAATATTGATCGCATCATAGTTTTGTCTTCAGTGCTTCAGAGGAAAAACTGCCGCTCTGTAATTTAATTAAAACATTTTCTGCAGATTCCATTGGTGGTGGTGGTGGAGGTGAGGGAAGGTGTGTGTGTGTGTGTGTGTGTGTGTGAGTGGTGGGGGGTGTGGGGTGTGTGTGCGTGTGTGTGTGCGCGTGTGTGTGTGTGTGTGTGTGTGTGTGTGTGTGTGTGTGTGTGCGTGTGTGTGTGTGTGTGTGTGTGTGTGTGTTAGTGGTGGGGGTGTGTGGTGTGTGTGCGTGTGTGCGTGTGTGTGTGTGTGTGTGTGCGCGTGTGTGTGTGTGTGTGTGTGTGTGTGTGTGTGTGCGTGTGTGTGTGTGCGTGTGTGTGTGTGCGCGTGTGTGTGTGTGTGTGTGTGTTTCAGAAAGTAGCTTGTACACGGCTCTACTTAGAGTTGTCTCTGTCCACATCCCGACTCCCTTAAGCAGCAGGAAGAACGCTAAGAGGATTAAGAAGTTATGGGGGAGGGGGGAGGAACCGCCACATCCTCTACTCTCATCATCCTCTATTACCTAGCTGAGTGTTTATTGGCTGCACGTTGACTTACACCGTGCTGTCATAAATCACATGACATGAGAAAAGGTTGACTCAAGGGGAAGTAGGCGTGTTCTGCGGGCTCGCTTCCTGTTTTCCTGGAAGACAATGAGGTTGACATGAGGTGAAAGTCCACGCGTTTCTCTCTTTGTATTTCTTAATTCAGTCGTTAGAATCTGAATTATCAACGCTGTTTACAATAACACTGTTGGGCGTGTGTGTCGGCAAATGATGACATGACTTGTGTCAGGATGCGTGGCTCACGATTGAATGTAAAGATACTATGACTAAAGTGAGGTGTTGCAATTACCCATGAGTGTAGATTAATCAAAAGATTTACCTATATTCATTCAGATAAAATAATTTAACAGATTCCCCTTGTGTTAAGTCAATAATTACACAACATTTATAATGGGCAGTGAGTTGTACTTCCAGAAACTATAACTGTATCATTGTCTATAATCAATATAAATGTTCAATGATGTCGGATAATTGACACAATAGCAGACATGTCCACACACGTACACTATGAAATACACAACAACATAAAAAGGTAAAGTACTACTCAAAACGAGTGTGAATATTGGCAGGCATGAATCCTGAACCCATCCACTTGTTTGGCTGATTCTGAGATCCTGCTGATCCGTCACCTGGGACGTACAGAAATAACACGGCCCTCAGAAAAAGGAGCTCA
>JACYXH010000816.1:1730000-1742500 GCA_026745465.1 Lota lota
AGATGGGATGATGGAAAAGAGATTATACTTGTAACTCCATCTACACCCGCCCAGGATCCCCTCCTCCTCCACCACATACACCCCACCCTACTGCCCTAGGGGTACCCTAACACCCCACCCTACTGCCCTAGGGGTACCCTAACACCCCACCCTACTGCCCTAGGGGTACCCTAACACCCCACCCTACTGCCCTAGGGGTACCCTAACACCCCACCCTACTGCCCTAGGGGTACCCTAACACCCCACCCTACTGCCCTAGGGGTACCCTAACACCCCACCCTACTGCCCTGTGAGAACTGGAGCACCAAGGGAACTCTTGGGGCACGGCTACCAGCACTGAGTTCACAGGGGAAAAGTGAAGCATGCCGTTAAATCAAGGTAGAAACGATTAGTAACAGGGAATGTGTGGCCAATTGAATGATCTTGTTTTTAGTTTTTCTTTAAATATTTAATTCTTTTTTAAACTACTCACTTATCAGAGTACAAATTGACTGAGAATCCATGCAACATCAAGTGTTTTGTTGATGTTTTATCCCTCTAAGTTATCCAATCACCAACAGATGTATACAGTAACGTTTGATGAAGAAGAAGATGAAAAACACGATGAAGAAGATCTACTTTAATGAATCCCTGTGGGGGGAAATGCAGTCTCTGCATCTAACCCATCCTCACCTGCTAGGAGCAGTGGGCTGCCACAGAGTAGTGCTCGGGAACCACCTACAGTTGTTAGGGGCCTTGCAAGGTTAGGGGCCTTGCCTTGGTCATGGGCCGGGAAGGAGTGGGCCCTTGCCTTGGTCATGGGCCGGGAAGGAGTGGGACCTTGCCTTGGTCATGGGCCAGGAAGGAGTGGGCCCTTGCCTTGGTCATGGGCCACGAAGGAGTGGGACCTTGCCTTGGTCATGGGCCAGGAAGGAGTGGGCCCTTGCCTTGGTCATGGGCCACGAAGGAGTGGGACCTTGCCTTGGTCATGGGCCAGGAAGGAGTGGGACCTTGCCTTGGTCATGGATCGGGAAGGAGTGGACCTTGCATGCTTTGTGGAGCGGGAGGAAACCACGGCACCTTGAGGCAACCCACGTGGACACGGGGGAGAACGCAACCTCCGCACAGAAAGACCTAGAAAGGCCTCCTGGCGGCAGTGGTCTCGAACAAAAGACCGCCTGGCCGACCATCGAGTCACCGTGCCACCCATGCTGAAATCAACATGATGACCTGCCCACCACTTCCCCGCAGACCACCCCAACACTTTATGGCCCAAAGGCAGTTGAGGGATAGAACCGACAACCCCCGAGTTGCTAGGCAACCTGGTCTTTATACCTCCTGTGCTCCTGTGGTCCCATTAGCTTTTAGCTAACCACAACACTTTGGCTGGGTCCCATTTTGACCTTTAAAACCTCACGGGAGACAAAGTAAAGTTCTGTAAAGTTCTGCATTTAAGACGGAGGCTGACAGACAGCTGCCTTTAGAAAAGACTAGTCCCAGTGGTTATATTGCTGAGGTCCCGGAGGTCAAGAGAAACAGAAGGGGGGCGAGAGTGTCTACAATCCCCCAAAGATGTGTTTTTCTGCCTTGTTTTCCACTCTGTGAATATTCCTGGCCTTTTGGTCACACGGGTGGATTCAAGTACGGAGTCTCAAGGACCCAGGGATGTTGAGGCCAGCACTTAGAGGGCTGGGAAATAGCCACTTAAAAAATAGCACCAGTTTCAGAGTGGAGCTGAAGGAACATCCGACGGTACGGAACTTGGTTTAGGTAAGTTCAGCAGGTTACTTAAATTTGCCTCAGGTGGTGGACTGAACTTAAAAACGTCCAGTTGAAGAAACTGATAATAAAACATGTCAAGAGTTGATGCCCGAGCCTGCTTGGACTGCGTAGTAACAATAAAGCATCCCAATGCTTTTTTAAGGGAGCAGAACGAGGACATGTCTGGCCGTGGTTCCACCATAGGCTTGGTAATCATAATGTGAGACTGGGGTGGAGAAGCAGTGCTTGTTTATGATGGATCCATTATCTGCAGTCAGCGGAGGTCTTATCTAGTAAAGAGAACGTTTCACTGTTGGATGTGGAGTTCACACCAGATGCATGATTTATTGGTGGCCTCGTGAGAGCATTCTGATCTCGCCGAGTTCACATTCGGATTCTCTCTGCAGAACCGGCTGGGCCAGTTGAAAGCCTCTCACAAAACAGATAAAAAAGATGGGACCAATCAGGGCTCAGGGGAGGGACTTGGCTCTCTGAGGAAAGTGTAAAAATCTTTGGGGCAATCAAAACTGTTTTATCCAAATACACTTAATAACGAAGGACGAACAGAAGTCTTTTTCTCAAAGGAGATTTTTTTGCTTTAGTTCCAACCAGCATCGGCCGGCCCTGAGAAAGCAAGACTGTCCCTTCCGTTATTTATCTGATAGGCTGTATCCATGTGTGGAAATCAATTGCTGCCCAGCCAAGGACAGACTGATATTCATTGTGAAACGCACATTTGAAAATCGTAATGATCTCACGTGGCGAGATGAGTGGTGTTCAAATGGGTATTGACATACACTGATACAATAAAGAGGAAGGTGACATTTTAAAGTTGGTATTCATTTGTCTTTTGCTTAAATAAGCAGACACAGACAGTCACACACATGCAGGCAAACACAAGCACACACACACACGTACACACACACACACACACACACACACATTTGTTCTACCTCCGTTTCAAGTAGGGATCTCAAAACGTACGTTTTGTATTACAGATTAGCACAGGAACAACTTTTTCTGCCCATTCCATTGGCTGCCCGATGGAATGTTAATCTTCCTCAACCCAGACATTCCTGCCACTGCTTTCGTTATTGTTTGTCATAACAGTATATGTGCTTAAATGGCGTGCACATTTTTTATCTTTGCTGACTGATTGAAAACCAAAGAATTGCTGCACAACTGTTTCTTATTGGTTTAAGGATTATATATTAATCATTGGATGACTTCATTAAGAAGATTGGAGAAGTATTTCTGCTATTGTAGATATCATCTCTCTCTCTCTCTCTCTCTCTCTCTCTCTCTCTCTCTCTCTATCTATATAGGGTTAGGGCTGAATATATATATATATACACATACAATTTGCAATACAGAATTTATTAATGGCTATGAGTATATGCTATGGTTTTGAAAATAATTATAACTACAACCCTGCCGGGATTCATCCAAACAAAACACAAAACACTCATCAACCAAAGTCAAATCTACATTGACAAATAGGTTTTGTATCATACATGTCAAACATTGTGTGTTTGCCTTCACACACAGTTGTGCGTGCCTTTCTACTCACACAGTAGCTAATTAGATCATCAATATTTATTATGTATCAATATTCAGGCATTAATTCAATTCACATGCTATTGTATTAAGAATTTACTTTAAATTGCCCAGTAGTTTTTGATTGTGCATATACTGTTTCAAATGACAAACATTTATACTTTTCTTGTTCTGCATGCATACCATGTCCAGATATTTAATTGTGAAGCTTCTGGTCTTAAAGCCAAAGTGGACTCCACCTGTATATTCTCCCCATTGATTCAGTCAGTATCCATTTAAAAGTGTCTGTTTGTAACCTGCCACTACCGGAGCCATTTGACTGCCCTTGTACCACAAGCACACATCGCTGCACAGCTAAGATGGCAGCCTACTGCATAATTAAATGGGGGGCCAAACTATTAATTTAACTGGCTTTGTCACAGTGTGAATGATAGAATGAAGTAAGATTTCATTATCGTATGAAATTGGGAGTGATGGATTTTATGTATGCCATGTGATTTATTTTGGTTTTACACACACACTTTCGTTGTTTGGCATCGCCACATGACTAAAATACTCATATGTTTCTCCTCAATAAAACATTCAAACCTGGCTTCTAATATTTCATTTAATTTCATGCGTCATCACATCAAAATAAAAACGTTGTAAAATTTAAAAATGATGCTAATGCTCAACATAATAATTCTCATAATAATAATAATGCTAACATTAACAATTATATGAATACTAATACAGACTGTATATTAAATGTCCATACTATCTGTACTGAAAGTCACACTTGTTCAACAGCTAGAGTGCATAGAAGGCAGAGTCACATGAGCACCATGGCACTGTTTCTGTGGCGCCGTCTCAGCAGTGAGAACACATCCACAGCTCAGTGTGTCCTGCTGTTAGAGGCACAGACTGTGACATCCACACAGGCCACCAGCCCCCACAGCTCCTGAGGAAAACAGAGCGCTAGATCAATGTTAGAGAAAGAGACAGAGACAGAGAGAGAGAGAGAGAGAGAGAGAGAGAGAGAGAGAGAGAGAGAGAGAGAGAGAGAGAGAGAGAGAAAGAGAGAGAGAGAGAGAGAGAGAGAGAGAGAGAGAGAGAGAGAGAGAGAGAGAGAGAGGAAGGGAGGAAGGAAGGAAGGAAGGAAGGAAGGAAGGAAGGAAGGAAGGAAGGAGGGAAGGAAGGAAGGAAGGAAGGAAGGAAGGAAGGAAGGAAGGAAGGAAGGAAGGAAGGAAGGAGGGAAGGAAGGAAGGAAGGAAGGAAGGAAGGAAGGAAGGAAGGAAGGAAGGAAGGAAGGAAGGAAGGAAGGGGAAATAACAAGGAAGTGGGGGGGCGGGAGAGAAGCTAATATTGGCATGGACTGTGCTGTCAGTCACCACGCTGAGATGGTCCATTTGATAGCCCCTTCGTGTATGGTTGCTCTGCAGCTCTGAGACCAGCTGGCCAGGGCAGACAGCACTACCAACCAAGCATCCTAATGCAGACAAACCTGTGTCAAAACTAACAACTGCTTTTTATTCAGCTCAAATTGACCCCACGGTATAGATTTATTTTCCAGTAATAAGTGTTGGTGGTTGGCGGAGCTACTGCTTGCTTTTAATAATGTAATAAATCTTCATCTGTATAATAATTATAACATAATATACAAAATGCCTATATCTATAGTGTAATATTAAAAATGCCCAAACCATAACCCCTACAACATCCCATACTTTGAGGCACAGAACTTTGTCTCTTTGCAGTTACTTTCTAGTACTTGTACTGCAATTCACTTTGTTTTATTTGAAAGTTTTTTCAAATAAAAAGGCCATTTAAGGTACAAAAACAGATGCACTTTGTATTTGCTTGGGGTGATATCATATAAATTGTTGAAACGGTTACTAGAAGTTGGACTTACAAAAAAAGATATCCCCAATCTCTCTCTCTCTCTCTCTCTCTCTCTCTCTCTCTCTCTCTCTAACTCTCTCTCTCTCTCCAAATGAGAGAGATCTGTTTTCCAAAATGATTGACAGGTTGAAATGGCCCATGCCTCAAACAGCCAGCTTGCAGAATCGGGTGGGGAATTTGCCTACCCATGCATTAACCGCAACAGAAAAACTAACAGCAAATACGAGTAAAATTAAACCAAAACCTCTGGCTTTCATGTTGGTCTACAGTCCAGTGGGAGTGTAGCTCAATGGAGAGCTCTGTGGCACAACTCAACACCGCATGCGGTTTGTCAGTAATCAAATCAGAAAATCACCACAAGTGGTTGTTATTAGGGGGCCATTTTGTTCTAACATAAATTGGCTTGATGTGTTTCTCATTCAATAATGTATATTTTACCTTGGTAAAAAGAAATGTTGATAATGAGCAGATAAACATAGACTGCATCGCTCAATGAAGTTGTATCTGCACTGTACACACTGTATGTGGCACAAATATAGACAGTTCGAGCTAATAATATATTTGGCATATGCGTTCACTCACTGCCGCCCCCGGGACTCGCCTATAGACCCACTGTGGCCTCTGAAGGAAGTCGGCATGAACAAGTCAAGACGGAGTGAACCATATAGCGGAAGGGTAGAAAGTAAAAGTAAACTAGTAAGTAGGAATTGCGTAGTGTGTCTGGGTACCGCTAGGTGGAGCACTTGGTCTCTTGGATCAGTCACACATGCCCTCTCCTTTTCTCATCTCGTCTCCACTCATCTCCTCTCCCTCTCCTCTCACAGACTCTCAACATGTAGAGGCAGCACGCAGGCATATACCCGTGGTCCCATGATGGGGCGCCTCCACATTCACGTCACGGACGTAATGAGTTAAAAAAAAGGTTGGCTGGCTGTAAATGAATGATGATGGTCAACTGATGTTCCATTTCTAAACATGTCCGCCGTCACTTGCTCTGCGCGCATGCTTCGTTATGGACGAGGCGCGCATCCAACATGAACCAATTGAGCTTTTCAGGTGATTACTCCTTACTTACATTGATTGAGTAAAGAGGTCGACCTACTAAAAATAAATTAATATCAAGTGCAGGCAACGATTTGTATTTTTTATTTTATTTTTGGCTTTCCTGCATTTGATATACTCCACCCCATTAGTTGGAAATTCCTTTATTACATTGTTCGTGAGACTACTCCGAGCCATAATGGATTTGGCCAGGGGTGTTTGCACAGGTTTAAACACTAAATACCTAATATTAAACTCAAATGTTTCTAATGGAGTTTATTTTTTTAATCCTATGGGCCTAGCCTATAAACCATGGGTCTAAAATGTCATGTCTACAGGGACCTATAGAGCTCGCCGTTTCTCATCGTCCATTAGATAACGCCAGTAGCAAATGTCTTCCTACTCTTCCCTACTGGGTTCCTTTTTGGCAGTATATTAAACTGGGGGAAACCGCTTAAAATGCGTTTAGACCACGTCTAATCATCTGTTTATGAATAAAAGGTTATGTTCACCTTTATGTCATGTATTTGACCAAACTAGAGTTGGACCAAACCTTGCACTCAATTACATTATGTGAGGGGCAAGACTAAATCACAAGGCTTGCAAAAATGCTATGGGTAGCCTAGTTCTTTATGGCAGTTTTGATAAATAAAAGCTATTTGTAATGTACCTAAAGTGAACGTTGGCAACTTGCCGATGCGCGTATATCAACTTTAATGACACGAGAGCTCCGGAGGGAAACTGTTTGCTCGACAGAAATAGTCATTTCTGCGTTAATTACACCCTTGTTGAGCTAAATTGCTATTAATAGGTATGGTGGCGGTTTTCTTCTTCTTCTAATAGGCTATCCCTCGATATTCTAATTGCGCCGAGATGAACCATGATTGAGTTCACTTCCCCGTCGCTAGGGGGCACATACGGTCTGTGCGAAGGTGATTCAGGGGAAGAAGCAGCGACGCCTCTATGCCTGTCTCTGGCTGCGCTCTTCTCTCTCCCTGACGCGTCCCTCTACGGCAAATAGCTTGTGTTTGCCGGGTATTTGACTGGGGAGAGGGACGATCGTGTTAACAACACCACCAGGCTATTAGAGGGTGTCATTAAAGCACAACCCTAGAAACACACCGATTGGGAATGTCTCGTTTCATACACAATCCCCACATTTGCATACACGTAGGTGTTCATATACTGCAAAATCTAACGAGTTGGCCTATTGACATGTCACAATAATAGTCATATTTGTCGTTTATAAGTAATATATCATTACATAAATGCATTAATAAAAAAAACAATACAAGTCTAGGGCCGATCTTTGGAAGAGTGCACAACAATGAAGTATGCTCATGATGTGTGACAAAGGATTAAAGTAACTTCCAACACTTCTCACTTCCTCCGAGTTCTCCATCTCTTTTGGATCAAGTATTCAACGGATAAAGAGACAGTAGAGAGCGAGAGAGAGAGCGAGAGAGAGAGAGAGAGCGAGAGGGGGGGGGGGAGAGAAAGAGAGAGCGAGCGAGAGAGAGAGAGAGAGAGAGAGAGGGAGAGGGGGGAGAGAGAGAGAGAGCGATATATGGGTTTGGCCAACGTTGACAGGCTTCGTCGCCAACCAATCGGTGGACGGCTTTGGGTTTGATGGACGACCTCAACGACTGTTAGGGGAGGTGCGTTGCGCAAAAAGCAAATACTTTTGAGTGAACAGCATTCAGTGTGGTATTGTAGAACACCGCAGTGCTCCAGTGCCGGGTTCCAAGGGAGACACGGACAAAACATTACCGACAGAGGGGCAGATGTCACGACATACATTTCGTATGAAGGGGACATTTTAAGAGGACAACATGCAGTTATTAAAGTAATTGTTTGGATTATGCTTCTTCTTTCTTTTTTTAAAAAACTCGTACCCTTTTAGTGGAACTCTGTTGCGTGAGCGCTTTATTGGAATGTGCGCCATCGCCTGTTGGAGACGCATCTGCGATAGCGGAGCTTGTTGAGCCCACCGCTAAACAGAATAAAAAGCTTTGCCACAAACCTGGACATAGCCACATCAAAATGTCTCTTTCTTTACGGGACTACCCATACGGACACATCTAACCGAACGTCTACTTCGGTTATTTGTAAAGACTTCAGATGGTTTGGGTTGGACTTTTTTTTCCAATACAAAGGTGACGGGGAATTGACGTTTTATTGAATCCAAGAGGATACAAAAACCAAAACTGTTCGCTGTTTTTCCCAAGTGCACTTGTTTTTAGAGTTGTTTCTTTCTTTTTTGGCGATGATTGCGCTTGTGCTAGTGGTGCTGTGCATCGCGGATGGGGCGCTCTCTCAGATCCGTTACTCCGTGCCCGAGGAGGCGGACCACGGGACTCTGGTAGGGAATATCGCGGAGGACCTCGGACTGGACCTGACCAAGCTCGCCTCCCGCCGCTTCCAGGTGGTGCCGAACTCGCGGACGCCGTACCTGGAAGTCAACCTGGAGAACGGCGTACTGTTCGTGAACGAGAAGATTGACCGTGAGCACATATGCAAGCAGAGCGTGAGCTGTCAGCTCAACATGGAGGTATTCCTAGAAAATCCGCTGGAGCTGTTCCGCGTAGAGATCGAAGTGGTGGACATTAACGACAACCCGCCGAGCTTCCCGGAGACGGACATCACGGTGGAGATATCCGAGAGCGCGACGCCGGGCACCCGTTTCCCTCTCGAGAGCGCATTCGACCCGGACGTGGGATCCAACGCTTTACGCACCTACGACATCACGACCAATAACTACTTTTACCTGGACGTGCAGACGCAAACGGACGGAAATAAATTCGCGGAGCTAGTTTTGGAGAAGCCTCTGGACAGGGAGACGCAGGCGGCTCACAGGTATGTGCTGACCGCCGTGGACGGGGGTCAACCCCCGCGAACTGGCACTGCCTTGCTGGTGGTCAAAGTGTTGGATTCTAACGACAACGTGCCCGTGTTTGACCAGCCGGTCTACACAGTCACTCTACCGGAGAACGCTCCGGTGGGGACGCTGGTCATTCAGCTAAACGCCACCGATTTGGACGAAGGGCAGAACGGCGAGGTTGTGTATTCATTCAGCAATCACATTTCGAGCCGAGTCAAGGACCTGTTCAGTATAGACGCGCGCACCGGCCGCATAGAAGTGCGTGGCGAGGTTGACTTTGAGGAAAGCGGACTGTTTCAGATATTTGTCCAGGCAAAAGATCTGGGGCCCAACGCCGTGCCGGCGCACTGTAAAGTTCTGGTCAAAGTGGTGGACGTCAACGACAACGCACCAGAGATCTCCTTTAGCACCGTGACCGAATCTGTGAGTGAGAACGCATCCCCCGGGACGGTCATAGCGCTGTTGAGCGTGACGGACAAAGACGCGGAGGAGAACGGACAGATTCACGTGGAGATACTAGGCGACGTGCCGTTCAAACTAAAAACCTCCTTTCGTAACTATTTCACTATCCTCACCGACGGACCACTGAACAGAGAGCAGACAGACTCCTATTCTGTGACTGTAGTCGCGCGGGATAAAGGAAACCCTTCCCTCGCCACCAGTAAGTCCATTAAAGTACAAGTGTCGGATGAAAATGACAACGCACCGACATTTACACAGCCTATATATGACGTGTACGTGACGGAAAACAACGTTCCCGGGGCATACATCCATGCTGTGACCGCTCTGGACCCAGACATCGGGCAGAATGCGCTCATAAGTTATTCCATACTGGAGTGCGACATCCAGGGCATGTCTGTTAAAACCTACGTGTCAATCAACGAGGAGACGGGCTACCTGTACGCGCTCCGGTCCTTCGACTACGAGCAGCTGAAAGACTTCACCTTCGTGGTGCAGGCCAAAGACGGCGGCGGCCCCCGGCTCTCCACCAACGCCACCGTCAAGGTGGTCATCGTGGACCAGAACGACAACGTCCCCTTGGTGCTGGCGCCGCTGGGCAGCAACGGCACGGCCAAAGAGGCGCTCCCGCGCTCGGCCGAGCCGGGCTACCTGGTGACCCGGGTGGTGGCCATGGACGGCGACGACGGCGAGAACGCCCGCCTGTCCTACAGCATCCAGCGGGGCAACGAGAACGGCGTGTTCCGCATGGACTGGCGCACGGGAGAGCTGCGCACGGCGCGGCGCGTCTCGCCCAAGCGGGACCCCCACCAGCGGTACGAGCTCCTGGTCGAGGTGCGGGACCACGGCCAGCCGCCGCTGTCGTCCAGCGCCAGCGTGCTGGTGGTGCTGGTGGACAGCGTGGCCGAGGGCCGCGGGGCCGGCGGCGGCGGCGGCGGCGGCGGCGGCGGCGGCAGCGGCGGGACGTCCAAGGCCAAGGAGGGCACCCTGGACCTCACGCTCATCCTCATCATCGCCCTGGGCTCCGTCTCCTTCATCTTCCTCCTGGCCATGATCGTGCTGGCCGTGCGCTGCCAGAAGGACAAAAAGCTCAACATCTACAGCTGCCTGGCCAGCGACTGCTGCCTGGGCGGCGGCGGCGGCGGCGGCGGCGGCGCCTCCTGCTGCTCCAGGCAGGCCCGCGCGCGGAAGAAGAAGCTCAGCAAGTCCGACATCATGCTGGTGCAGAGCACGGTGAACGCCGGTGGGGCCGGCACGGCCCAGGTCCCCGTGGAGGAGTCTGGGAGCTTTGGCTCCCACCACCAAAACCAGAACTATTGCTACCAGGTATGTCTGACTCCAGAGTCCGCCAAAACCGACCTCATGTTCCTAAAGCCGCGTAGTCCGACTAGGAGCACAGACGCGGATCACAAGCCATGCGGGGCCGTAGTCTCAGGGTACACAGACCAGCAGCCCGACGTCATATCAAACGGCAGCGTGTTGTCACACGAGGTAAGAGCTCCTCTCCGTGTCCCCTCACACCTCCCCCTGTTCCATCGTGTTGTCTTAGAGGAAGCCCCCCACCCTGCCGCTGCCACGGTTCAACAGGGCACTGCGCTGTTTGGACCGAGGCACAAGTCGACGGTGGTAGTCGATGCATCCCCACGCGTTGTCCACGCAACCGTTGGATGCATCTCATGTGTCCGCACGTAGCTCATGTTCATTTGCACCAAGGCAAGAGATGACTTAGTGTTCAGAGCCTTGGCTGGCCAACGGTTAGAAAGGGTTCCATAAGAAAACGGGCCGTGTCGTTTAACGGGGACACAAAAGCCACTGCTTCCCTTTTGCACGGAATCCCGGAACGGCCTTAAAGCAAACAGGACGCTCAGCATACCAGTTGCTCACATCTCTGCCTTTGGCAACCGCTTTGGGAGGTCACTCCCAGAATGGCAATCATTGCACTTTGAAGCTCTGTTCATGCTCAGGTTTAGCGCTGAATGCTTTTAACCCCACCCTTATGTAACAGGGCGAATTAGAACAAACATAAATAAATAACGCTAATATATGTCGCCTTGAAGGGTGCTTATTACTGTTGATGTGCATTTTCTGACCGGGTGTATTGGTGATTGTGCTAGCTAGTAGATATGTGTGTGTGTGTGTGTGTGTGTGTGTGTGTGTGTGCGCGCGCGCCTGTGTGTATGTGTGTTTTAGAGTGTGTGTTAGTGTGCACACAAGCCGGTCCCTTTGGGAGAACAACAGTCACATTAGGCACACTGGTCACGATGTTGCTGAGTTGCACTGGAACAAAGATGCGTCTATTGCTGTGCCAGCCCGAATAGGTGCATCACTTAATTTTATTCCTTGGCAACAAATCTGTGAGCCACGCTTCCCTGTGGGAAAGCAGACCCACCTTGCCCCCCCCCCCCCCCCCCCAAAGAGGAGGATTAACTAAACGCTTAACTACTTTAAGTCATAATCATACCGTCATTTCATGACCTGACATCAATGTGCTGTGCTGTCTACTGTAGTGTCTAAGTGGCATTAGCATAGAAGCAGACACGTCTCTGAAAAAAACCACCATGCCGGGAAATGACGCCACGTTCTTTCCTGGCATGGCGGTACGGTGCTTTTCGCTGAGACTCGTGTGCTCTATGTTAATGGTTTTATGTAAAGGTGTGGGGTGGCCGCTGACTGAACTGCACCCCCCCCCCCCCATTTTGTGCTTTCAGACCAAACACCAGCGAGCTGAACTCAGTTACCTGGTGGACAGGCCGAGGCGTGTCAACAGGTAAACACGGACAAAAGAAACAGAAGGCCTGTAGTCTGAAGTCTAGTCACACTGTAGGTGGAACGTCAACAGCATCCAATCACAAATAAAGTCCCGTATTAGATAAGCAGAGGAAAGAAGAAAATAAAACGGAAGGATTTTGTTTTTAATCATTATTATTATTTATCGTTGTCT
>JACYXH010000816.1:1745000-1747500 GCA_026745465.1 Lota lota
ATATCACATTGTCATTCATTATAATAGATAGTGTCAGAGTGAAATCGGCGGCATTAGGGCAAAACGATTTTAAATTGAACTTGTGATCTTGTGATCTATTACATTTTTACTAGTTTAATTTAGTAACATCTCTTTTACGGTTGACTTTTACCCTGAAGTTATTTCCCGGCATGGGGGAGGAGATATTAACAAATACTTGCCAAAGACCCCATTCGATTGAGTCATTGTATGCAATACTAATGGCATTAGAAAATAGGGATGACATGTATTAAATGAATCCAACCCGGCAGCTGCGACCTGCGTGGGATTAGTGGCAACAATATCCTCCCCCAGAGCTAAAGAAAACCCTCAAAGAGACACTCCTGTGCATTTGTCTCACTTTACCGTCAATCACGTGGATCACTCCTTTCGGGGAGAGGGCATTGTCGGATGGAGTTGTAGCCACCGCCGGACCGACGAGTTACTGTAGTTATTTAAGGGAACACTGCCAACATTGAGTAAAGATGTTGTGACCCGCTATTCTGCACCGCCGCCGCGAATGGTTAGCTCTCGCTGGACGGCCAACAGGCTAACAGAGTTAGCGGTGCCGAACCAGCAGCACTTCATCGCCACTGACTTTGAATACCCTTGGCGTGGCGAATGGGATACAGTTAGCTTTGTCGCAGAATCACCAGGGGAGCTTAGTGTCTTTAAACCGATTATTTGTTGTGCATTAAGTCTTTGTTTGATTAGGATAATTGATAGCCTGGCTTAGCGTGCGGTGCTTCACTTTGAAAAATATACAGGCTTATTATTCTCTGTGTGCCAATTGAATTTCATAGTCTAGGGTATACACAAAATGTAATTTTGTAAAGTTAACAAATAGGTTTCAAAAAACCTCTTTACTTTTAATCAGCACACACCTCCATCATATTTCTGGGTAGTCTTGTTTATATTCCAAGCCTATAAGCAATGCTGGTATTATGGCTTGGTTAATGATTGGTTTATATGGAAAGTTCTGGATAGCTCTTCCAATCATCAGATATTCAAAATATTGCTTATAGTTTTATACAACCAAACCTCAAATAAACCAGCTACAGCTTATTCATAACCATGGTCATTCTTACAGTGTTCTGATGATGAAAATGCAAAAGCAATAGAAGGGCACACTTTAACCAATCAGACAATATGTGGCCCAGTGTAGTGATTGACCTTAGCTTACTTCTTATTTTATTGGACATTTTGTAATTCTTATTTTCACACCCTTTGTAGAATACAATTTGATCTGGTCCAAGTCATGTGTTTTTGGGTGATCTAGCCTTCTTGGAAAAGTGTCTGGCAGCAGGAATGCTGATTTAAGATGACCATCTATTATGGGGAACATAACTCACTGAGTGACAGATTTTGATTATGCTCATTTGTTAATTTGAATGTTAATTCCATACAAATTAATGCAAGACACATAGCGATACAAAATCCAGAAATCGTTTTTGTATTAATCAATAAGTGCTACTATTTAGATTTACATCGTTCAAAAAATAAGTAACTCTAGTCGCAACGTCATCATGTATGTGCAGGTATCAATTTCCATATTTGAACTTTCTATGCAATTGTGACAAAAAGGTTACATGTGTCCATTTCCGGTGGAAGTGAATTCAAGGCACAGCAGTTTTCCCTTGATAATGCCATCATTTTGCACAGCAGCATATGCACATCGTTATGCATTTGTTTTGTCATTTATAATTCAATTGTGCAAAGAAAAACAAAACAGGGTTCAGACTCAAAAACAAAATAGCAATGTTGTTTCATGATCTCTCGCCATGTTCCAGCTGTACGCAGGTCTGAAGGCAGCTTTCAACAAACAAAATGAAAATAATAGATAGAAAAAACTGTTAATTATCTCTAACCCTGCATTGCAGCTTTTGCTTTGCTGAGCCAATAGCAGCCAATTTGTTGTTAAATGGCACTATCCTCCATGCTCTCTCCATGTCGAGCGTCAGAGTCCAGTTATCCACTATTCTCTTGGTTATTTTACATAACTCCAGGTCTGTAGCAGACTAAATCCCTTCCCTTATGCCTGCGCTTCACATTATCGGTGTGGTAACAGCTCGCTGATCGGTAATTCATTTTTTTTTTTCAGACCTCTGCATACCAATTACCAAATGAAGGTTATTATGGAGACTTTGCGTTTGCCTTGCTCGGTTGCCGTGCAGAATTTAAAGATGAGATGAGCCTTTTACAAAGAACATGGGATGGGGAGGGTGGCCGTGGTGTGTGTGTGTGTGTGTGTGTGTGTGTGTGTGTGTGTGTGTGTGTGCGTGCGTGCGTGCGTGCGTGCGTGCGTGCGTGCGTGCGTGCGTGCGTGCGTGCGTGCGTGCGTGCGTGCGTGCGTGCGTGTGTGTGTGTGTGTGTGTGCGTGCGTGCGTGTGTGTGGGGGGGTGGTTGGTTCATTACATTTGTACAGTGTTATCGTTCGCCCTTTCTCTCTCTCTGTCTGACTGAATGACTATCTGACTGTCTC
>JACYXH010000816.1:1750000-1775000 GCA_026745465.1 Lota lota
TATATTTTGTGTGTGCAAGCAATATTTGTGCATGTGTGTTTGTGTGATTATGCAACTGTGTGTGTGTGTGTGTATGTGTGTGTATGTGGATAGTATGCATTATGTATTAGTATTTGTGGCCTGGTGTGAGTGTTTGGGTGTGTATTTGAGCAGGGGCGGTGAGTGTGTGTAAGGCAAGGGGAACAGAGGGAAGACTCCTGTATATATTAGAGAACACATTCTGCTGACAGGGACTATAGAACAGCCAGTGACAGGAGATGTGTTCAAAAGCCCATTTATCACCTTTTATATGTGGGTTAAAGTCAGGCCATATATCGCTGTGTTTTTTTCAAATGTAATAGTGTTTGAACAATAGCTTTATGAATTATATATCACTAACTCTAATTACCCAAGAAAACAGTTCCTATTACGACAACAGTGTGTGAAAGACATTTGTTTGACTAAAAATACAAAATGGATACATTTGTCTAGTGATTGCCATCCATTATGCCTGCCTGCTTCTTGTGTCTATTTGAGATACTTGCAATCAAAACTAATGGACCTCTCTACCTCTCTTCTTTATCCCCTCTCCCTACGTTTGGCTCACTTCATTATCTCCTCACCCCTTCCAATGCCACTCTTCTGCTTTACTATTCCTTCTCGTTCTATCCTTCTGGCTTCGACATCCATTGTATGGATTCTGTCCCCCCCCACATCTCCTCCTCCTCCTCTTCCTCCTCCTCCATTCATATCCTTGATTCCTTTTTCTCTTCCTTCCCTTTGCAAACCTCACCTCCTACCCCCTCACCCCCCTCCCCTCCCCTCATCCCTCCACCACCACCACCCTCACCCTCACCCCCACCTCCTCTCTCCCCTCTCAGGTGCAGACCTGTTCTCCAACTGCACGGAGGAGTGCAAGGCCCTGGGCCACTCGGACCGCTGCTGGATGCCCGCCTTCCTGCCCACCTCGTCGGACGGGCGCCAGGGGCCCGACTACCGCAGCAACCTGCACGTGCCGGGCATGGACTCGGTCCCGGACACAGAGGTACGCTTCGAGAGCTCTGAGCTCCAGACGGCCGACAAGTCCTTCTCCACCTTTGGCAAGGAGACGCCCCTCAGTCCCCAACAGCAACACTTCCACCAGCACAACCAAAACCACCACCATCACCTCCAAAACCACCACCACCACCACCACCCTCCAAACAACCATCACCTCAGCCACCACCCTGCCCAAGGCACGCTAGAGAGGAAAGAGTTGGAGGCATTGCTGCCTAGCGCCAAGGCGCCTTATAACCCCGCCTATTTGAGTGAGTATCCTTGCTTTGGTCTGCTCCGCAGCATCCCCCCCCCCCCCGGCTCACTACCCCATTAACCCCCCCATGCCAAGAGCCTGTCTTCTCTGATCTGACACCAGCCATATCAATTTATATATCTATCTCTCTATAGATAGAGAGAGATATATATAAGGGATGTGTATTGGAGAAAATCAGGCAATGACTGGATCCTTATTACATATATCACATTGCAACTGTTACTACTGCAATGAGTCATCAATCTTCCACTGTAATAAGTTGACAGGCGTTAGAATTCGTCATATTGAATGCTAAAAACAGCTATTGATAGACCATATTACTGCTGTTTCCAGATATGACAATATTTTGATCTTATCATTCTAACACCTCTAGTTTATGTATATATATTTACACGGACCAATGGTCTCTCCGCTGAGCGTACGTGATATTGTGTGACGTGCGCCCCATCGCGGCCTGAAGCCCCTCCTGTCAGGGCGTTTAACTAACTCTTCCCTCTTCTTCAAGCTTCTCCATTATCTCTGGCTACCTGCCGCGATCTTATCTCCCCCACAATCTCCCTATTTCAATTCAACACCCTCCCTCCCCCCTCCTCCTCCTCCCTCATCCCCCCCTCTCCATCGCACGCACGCACGCACGCACACACGCACACACACACACACACACACACACACACACACACACACACACACACACACACACACACACACACACCACCCATCCTTCAGGCATTGGCCTCGGGGCCCTCTCCAAATTAAGTCTGCCGAAAGCTATTATAAAGCATAAGACTGCTGTGATGTGGGGTGAAGATGTTGGAATTATGGAAGGTTTTCATGTGTGCCCCCTTAAAAAAATAGTCTCTATTTTACTATACGAGTCTCTCTCTCTCCCTCCCTTTCCTTCATTCCAGTGGAAGGAAAAATGTCTGTTTAAAATGAAGGAAAAAAATCGATTTCAACTGGAGGCCTTAGCTGCTAGCTTACCGTCTTGTTCTGCATTCAGCAGTCGTCGTTGTTGCTAGCGCCGTGGAGCAGAAGCGCACAGCTAAAAGCTTTCGGATGATTGAGAGAAGAAAAAGAAAAACACACGGGAAAGGCATATTTCCCAAGGAATTACTGTTTCTAAACTTCAATTCAGAGGCCACAAAGAGATCCTCGATCGGCACTTCTTCAATCACTGCAATTTGACGATAATTCTTCATTATAATTGTGCCATGCCGTGCCTGAAGAGGCCTCGTTTCCCAGTCGTCTGACAGAGCTATCTGGGAGGATCGAGCCATACAAAGCTATGCTGTTTCTCTAGTAGCATGATTTAAAAGCACTGCGCCTTGTGGGGAGAGTCAGGGAAATGCTGTGTTTTTTGTTTGTTGTACTTAGTAATAATTTGTAATATGGTATTCGTTTTCATTTTGTATTTATCATTTATTTATAATTTGGCTCATATGATATCCAACCTATTCACACATAATGTCAACGCTAGCCTGAGGATATTTCTCCCTAAGCAAAAATACACACACACACACTCACACAGACACACACACACAAACACACACCCACACAGACAAACAAACGTGTGTGTGCTTCTCTGTGTCAAGCAGAAGACCACTATGCTCTATATGCTAATGACCCAGGGAAGCCGGGGGGGGGGGGGGGGGGGGGGGGGGGGGGGGGGGGGTGTTTGGAGGGGGGGGTGGTGGCTAGCCGGGCTCGGGTGTAGCAAGGGATAGTCTGAAAATACAAAGGGGTTGGAGGATCCTTAATCTGATTAAGCCGGCCCAACAGAGAGCTCTTTCTATACAGGACCGGGCCCCTAGCATTAGAAGAGGGTGTGTGTGTGTGTGTGTGTGTGTGTGTGTGTGTGTGTGTGTGTGTGTGTGTGTGTGTGTGTGTGTGTGTGTGTGTGTGTGTGTTTGCTTGAAGGGAGGGTGGGGGTAATAATGCTAATAGAGTGGAGGGGCCAATGACACTTGTTTGGTTCAGTTTAACTCTGGTGGGTTTAGTTTGGTTTGGTTTAACTCTGGTTCAGTTAAGCTTTGTTTGGTTTGGTTAAACTCTGGTTCAACTAAATGCAGTTAATCTTTGTTTGGTTAGTTTTAAGTCTGGTTCAGTTTAGTTTAGTTTAGTTTGGTTTAACTTAGTTTGGTTTGATTTAAGTCTGGGTCAGTTAAGTTTGGTTCAGTATACATCTGGTTCAGTTTAGTTTGGTTTAGGTCACTTTGTTTTGTTTAAATGAACTGATATAATCCGTGCAGAATTAGCAGAATTTTGCAGCGGGGGCAGGGGGGGGGGGAGGACGGGGGGGGGGGGACGACAACATGGGCGTGTCCCAGGGAATGAGGAAAGAAGGGTTTGTTGTGTGAGGCCCCATTTGGCTCTCCTCTGTCAGCCTTTGGCCCATTTGTGGCCCAGACACTCCTCTTTTGTTGTCCTGGTCCCAAATAAATTGGCCATGTAATGTTTGCAGGATTCCAAAATCATTCCCACGATCCCCCCCCCCCCCCCCCCCCCCCCACCTCCTTCCTCCTCCTCCCTCCTCCTTCTCTCCAGCACCTTCCATTCCTCTCCTCTCATTATCCTTGAGTGAATTGATAGGGACTTCCTAACCTTGTTGTGTTTGAGTGTGGGAGGGGGTGTGTGTGAGAACTGTCTAACACCATGTGAACGGGGTCAATTTGTGACTTAGTGTTTATTTAGCCTATATTTTGCTTCTTTTACAATACATTTTGTTTGGACTGGAGATTCCCCCCTTCTTTCAACGTTTCTGTGTATAGGGCTATGCTTGAGTAAGCTTTACTAGACGAACTAGCAAGAATTATCTTCTTAACTGTTTACCAACTCCTGAACTACTCAGCATACTGTCATTCAAAAAGACATTGTTGAGTAGCAGGGGAATGTCTGGTCAAAATGACACTTGGTAAGGTCATTTATTCAGACGTTGACTTTTAACCCTGCTGTTGTCTTTGTTCTCTTTCAGCGGGGAAAAGGGTTTGCTAGCTCTTTCCGCGTGGACTCGTCGGAGACCGCGTGACTTTGCACAACAATCAGCCTGAAGCAATGACAGAGACTAAACTAAATGAAAGAACTGAACGACCATCAAGTTTCCGACTCCATTTTGCTCAGAGGCTTGAACACAACGCCCTGCCCAGAACCCATTCTACCAAACTAAGCAGAAACGTATACAAGAGAACGAAAAGAAGAAGAGGAACGTCAACTTGAAAAACCGAAACAAAAAACGAACAGAAAACGTCCACATGAGGAATGTGATGGTTGACGCAAGTCTCTTAGGAATTTAATTATTCCCTTTTTTTGTGGAATTCTTTGGAACACTGCCAGGCCTTTTGGACACAACACACCGGTGCGTTTTTGGGTGGTGCGTGGGTCAGACATGCACCGGTGACCCGCTGGCCGCCAGGAGGCCAGCGGACATGCCGGGGGACCCTTGGGCTCTCAGCAGGACTGAGAAATTGAACTACGGTGGAGGAGGTGGAGGGGGCGGGGGCGGGGGGGAAGAAGCAAGCCGGAGACAGAGACTGGAGTGGCGGAGACACACCTAAAGGACCTTGGCCAATCTGTGTGTGCCTGTTTACAGCGCTACTGTATACATATTTAAGAACAATCAAGGAATATTCATTCAGAAAATGAAAAAATGAAATAAAAACATAAAGAATAAAAGATTAAAAACAATTGTAGAGAACCACTGAGCCCTTTAGGCGTTTGTACTTACAGACAGATGCCAAGTTGTACAGGAGGATCTTTCTGCATTTCTAAATGCAATACCACTTTTAGAAATGAACTCTTTTATATTCTGTTTGTGTGGTCAGGTGTCTATTTCCAATCTACTTTCAAAACTTTGTAAACGAGTGTGAGCTGGATTATTTTTTTATACGTTTCATTTTATTTCATTTTATTTTTGTTAATTCTTTGCTTCTTTTTTTATGATTTGTTTCACCACATTGTGGGCTTGGTCAAGTGTCTGGCTGACATCCTAGGCATTAAGTAGTTTATATTGTGTGAGAAGTGTTTACTGTACTATTTTAAAGAGATTCAAAATTAATATTAAAACTCTATATCTAAAGCTATCTATATTTACTTGTTCTGAAGGTGTGCTTTCTCAATGTGGTGGGATTTTCCCCTTAGAAGAGTTGTTTTTGCCACAGGCTCTATTTAAGTGCTTTAGGGAACAAAGGCTATTGGTGGTCGGGGAGACGCCATTTGTGGATGTAAAATGGCATTATTTCTTTTTTTCACGTTTGGATATACATAACAAGAGAACTTATGTCTATAAGTAAGGAGAAGTTAATCATTTAGATTGAGAACCATGGTAATTCTGTGTCATTGTAACCACAAATAAGGGTCCAGCTGAACAACACAACGGCCAAACATGAAATGTGTTGTATACAAAGCGGTCTGATATACACACATAATCTCTTACACAAACACACCAATATGCCAACATTAAACTTGTAAAATGGTAATTGAAATGTCTCGTGTGATTTATTCTTGGACTATTTCTATCGTATTGGGCACACTCATCATTCATAGCACGATGGTTTTATTAACGCATTTGTCATCATGCTTTTGTTTTGTTGTTCGCACATCACAGAGCCCATTTCGTTCCGTGGTTGATAGAAGGTATGCAACATATCTAACATTTTTTAATTAGACCCGTGCACAGCCTGCTTGTTACAGTTCCTCAAACGTATGAAAATGAAATTGCTGCATTTTAAGGACGCAAAATCCGATGAGATGGAAAGACCAAAGCTCCAAGGAGGACCGGTGTACTACCTCCACACGTTTGCTTTAAGAGTCGCTGACGAGTGTGCCTCCTTCAAACGCTGGGGGACATTCAGCCCCTAGGTCTCACTGATCTCCACTCACAAGATCACACTGCATGTTGCGATCGGTTTAGTCAGTTGAAATTGTGTTCGTAATCCGAGGTAGATTATGGTATTTGCAGATGGTGATAAACCCAATAATACAGTTGGGTTCCACGACATATTCATAAATCATCCTTAATCCTTCTTAATCTTCTATTTACATTCTGAATATTAATTGATGTGTTCATCCATCATCAACAAAGGGGCACTTGAACCTTTTTTGCCGGCGCTGTTGCCCAGACTATGACTATCACAAACGAGTAGGGGTCAAATGATTTATTTTTTGTCTTTCAAATACCACTCTTATGAAAGCGGAATGACAAATACCAAGCGAGTGACGTCGCTCCTACTTTGCGCCTAATGAGGTCAGATCGACTGGCAGTCTAAGATGGAGGAGAGTGTAGCAGGGAGAAACCACGATCCTATCATATCTTCCTGCTAAATGGGAACCATTGTGCTTGACCTCCACGTATGCTAATCTCAAATGATTCACCACCACCAAAAGTTCTCATTTCCGTGGGCGTTAATGCACGTACGAGTCAAAGTGAGAAAATCATTAGAGTGTAATGAAAGATAATTTAAGAACAAGAGAAGAAGAAACATTTGTAATTATAAAACATTATCGGTATACAGCGTAGGAGAAATAAATAAAGAACAAGTCAAATATATTGAGAGATAAACACATGAAATGTTTGCTGTGTGTGTGTTAGTGTGGGTGTGTTAATGAGAATGTGTGTGTGTATGTGTGTGCGTGCGTGTGTGCACGGGCATACGTGTGTATATGTGTGTATGTGCGTGCGTGCACATGCCTGTGTGTGTCTATGTGCCTGCGTGTGTGTATATGTGTATGTGTGTGTGTGCGTCCCTCTGTGTGTGTGTGTGTATGTGTGTGTGTGTGTGTGTGTGTGTGCATGCGTGCGCGTGCATGTGTGTATGTGCGTGCATGCGTGCGTGCATGTGTGTGTGTATCCCTGTATGTGTGTGCGTGTGTGCGTCCCTCTCTGAGTGTTTGTGTGGCTGGCTGGTGGAGTGTGGTTGCATTAACCCGATAGCAAAGTTTCAAAGTCACGGACTTCACAAAAGGCAAAGCGGATTAGGAGCATTGACTTTTATGTCGGGAGTGCGCTCCCACTCTGCAGACGCAGGCATCAAAGCCCTCATCACAATGGCATTCCTCTGAATTCCCAGATGATCATGAGGTGATGAATTAAAGCCACAATCCCACGGCCAACAGCGCTACTTTCTTACTTTGACCCGGAGACAATGAAGGTCAATTACTGGGTTATTGAAATCTCAATGGAAGAAGAGGCGTCTTCAAAGGGACATGCAAACTCCTTGGTCAAGTGTTCTGTGCTGGCGGCGGCTTTTGTCCAGCCTCCCGACTTTCTCTGCGAGATTTAGCGTCATTTCAATAAGCACTTAGTTCACAGAAGAGCGTCCAACACGGAGTTCCAGTGTGCAGTACGCCAAGGAGACGGGATTTATGGTACCGCAAAAACGCATTCCCGTCGAGAAGACATTAAAGATGCCATGTGGGAGTTAGCATCGAAGCAGGGGTGAATATGCACGATTTATTGAGGTCCTCGAGATATCAAATCTGCTTGATGCGATGGTACAATGCCACAATGTTTTTACTGAGTTTCAAGATGTACAGAAACCATGTGGGTCTAAAGTCAGGGTGGCTGTTTTTGTAAAAGCTGATGTTACTGAGAACATTTTTTAATAAATCCAGCAAGCAACCGTAGTTATCATCCAGCATTTGTCAAACGTGAAATTTAGGTGGAGGTTGTAGAATGGGGGAGTTAAGTGAAACCAAAAAGTTCAGCTTAGGAAAATACAAAGCTGAGAGTCAGGCGCGGCCTCAACAGGGATGTACGACAGCCAAAAGAAAAGTCACATTAGATGTTGGTGAAATGCGTCCGTGCTGAGGCGCATCTCCAGCCCCGGGCTGTTTATTTCACACAACAACACCGGCTAATGTATGAGCAGAGGCAGAAATAGGGAGCTTATCTAAGTATCGCCAACCGCTGAAGCCACTTCCACTCTCACTCATTCACTTTCTACTTCCCACGCCTTTCTCACTTTCTCTCTTCCCCTTTTCTCTTCCTTATCTCCATTCCCTCTGGAAGTAGTATTTCCAAGTCTCTGTGCACACCCACCCATACCTCCCCCTCCCCTCCCTCCCTCCCTCCCTCACACTCACCATCTCTCCCACCCTCCCCTCCCCATCCCTGCCACCCCCCTCCCCTCCCCTCCCTCCCTCACACTCACCATCCCTCCCCTCCCTCCCACCTCATCCCTCCCTCCTACTTTCCCTCCCACCCACCTCCCTCCCATCCGTTGGGAATTATGGCCCTTTGGCCCTGTCATCCAGCCACCGCACACTGCTCTGCCTTTTATATTCCCAGTTGCACAGACAGGCACGTGTCTCACAAACACACACACACACACACACACACACACACACAAACATTCACGTGCAAGGTTTGCACTATCTTGGCGAGCCAAAAAGTCAAGACCCTGGAACGTGAACATCTCCAGAGAGATGATCCAGGGCTGTGGAAGCAGCTAGCAGAACCCTGATGGGATCATGTACAGGGGGACTGGGAGATGCAGAGAGGAGGAGGGGAGGAGGCGGAAGAGGGGGAGGGAAAGAGGGAGGATGAAGGGGGAGGAAAGGAGTCGGTGCAGATTTCTCATTTAGTTATTTAGCAGACGCTTTTATTATCCAAAGTGACTTACAAGGGAGGCTGAGAACAATCAAAGCAAGTAGGTCGTTTCAGAAAACAACCAGAGAGCAGAGTAGGTCTAGGAATGGGAACTACAGATGTAGTCATGTCTTCTCTATTATTATTATATCGTTTTTTATTTTAGCTACAACAAACCTCCACAGCCACCCCCTGCAGCACCACCACCCCTGCAGCACCACCCCCTGCACCCCCCCTGCACCACCACCACCCCTGCAGCACCACCCCCTGCACCACCACCACCCCTGCACCCCCCCTGCACCACCACCACCCCTGCACCACCACCACCCTGCACCACCACCCCCTGCACCACCACCACCCCAGCACCCCCCCCTGCACCACAACCCCTGCAGCACCACCCCCTGCAGCACCACCCCCTGCAGCACCACCCCCTGCAGCACCACCCCCTGCAGCACCACCCCCTGCACCCCCCCTGCACCACCACCCCCTGCAGCACCACCCCCTGCAGCACCACCCCCTGCACCTCCACCCCCTGCAGCACCACCCCCTGCACCTCCACCTCGTCCACCACGACCCCCTCCACAACCCTGTCCACAACCAACACCACCACCCTGTCCACGCCCACCCCTCCACCTCCACCCTTCCACCTTGGGTTATTTATATCATCCACTACAACACACTTTGCGTTTCTTCTCCCATTTCTCTCGCTCTTTCGCTCCGTCACCCACTCCCGTCCTCACCCCACCCTCCTCACCCCACCCTCCCACCCTCCCACAATGCTCTTCAGCTCGTTCAGCGAGCGGAGCAAGGAGAGTCAGATGAGAACGCGAGTGAGACAGAGAGGAACGCTGTCTTCCGCACCGCCAGGCCTGTTCAGCCGCAGGGGACACGATGAGACCCCTGAGGTTTCAGAGGAGACAGGAATAAAGAAAGAAGGAGGATGGGGAGCATGTACGACATGCACAGAAATGTGTAATACCCTTCATCCCTGTTGTCAGTCTATTCTCATTATTTTACTGCATTGAATTGGATATTTTGTATCGGGATTACGTTTTAATACGTATTAAAACGTTTAGACGTGTATCCTGGTCTCTCTTTGGCTCCACTGAACCAACACAACACCCTCCGCCCAGGATAACGTAAATTGGATCTAATAAATGTTATAATCATCTAAAGCTAGAGGCCACATTACACAATTTGCAAGGCCGCTTGGGGAATGATTTGAAGTCGGGCATGTTCCAGAAAATACAGCTCCAGTCGGGCAGGCTGGTGGTGGAGTCAGACCCCCCTGGTCACTATACGTGTGTGAGTGACTGCTCCTCTTTCTCTATTAGATCCCATGGTCTAGATACACTCAAACATCCCTTTATCTGGCTAGTCTTTCCATGATTGGGCGGTGTGTGAGGGTGTCAAGGCAATGCTAATCGGCAGTGGAATTTAAAAGAGCACGTTAAAAGTATTTATTTGCGAGGAGCCGTGAGAAAAAAACTGGACGTTCAAAACATTATTAGCGTTGCATGACACGAAAACAACAGCAATGTCCTTGACACCAATAAGTCACTATGAAAGACAAGCGAGCGATCCTTACAGACAGAGGTTGACACCCTATTCTTTGTTTCCGTCTTCAATGGTTTCATTCCATGATCATCGTACAAATAACCACAGTGGCGAAACTGTTCAGGCATCCAATTTTGTATACTTTGTTACATGTCAAAACATTGTGGGACGATACGTTCTCGCGAGTGCATGGCTCCCCTGCATTCATCGACTCTCCGTCTTTAGAGGTTCCTCAAAGACCACTGTGTGTGCACAGAAGAGACGGGAACATTTGCACACGTCAGTCGTTAAATGTGCACAGTTGTTTCTGAATCGTTTCAGATGGAGAAATGTGTGCGCTGTGGCCAAAGCTTTAAAGGCAATGCTGGGGTGAAACGCCGTAATGCCACACATCCAAGATGTCTTGATCACAATCTCAAGACTTCACACACTGCTTGCTTTAAGTCCATTTGGACAGTGGATACCTGTGTTCAGAGCTGTGTAAAGAAGTGAAACAGTTCTGTTCTATATGACAGCGGATCTAAAGGACTAAAAGTTAGTGCTATTGCAAAGTGTAAGACAAATTAACAGCGGCATGCAGAGGCAACCATAAGCTAAGTGTTAGAAGGTTGTGTCTATTTTCAACAGGAAACCGTAATCGAACCTAAGTGGTCATTCAAGGTTTAACCGGTGATGCATGTCAACTCATTTCGCAAGGATGCAGACAAGCTGTCCTTGGACGATAACTTCTGCTCAAGGTGAAGTTTCAGCAGCATGGAGTGGCTCTGAACTAAACCAAACCGCTCCAGGGAAAAACCCTCATTTACGCCAGCATCCCTGTTCTTCCCTGTTCTCCGTGTTCTTGTTTGTTTCACTCCAGAATCCCAAAACAAGATGTCGAGGAAATTAGCGAGTGGCCAGCAGCCAACGATGTGTTGGCAAGCAATGTGCGAATGAGACTTTGTCCAAGGTGTCCCGTGTTGTTCAATTTGTAATGAATTTCTATCTTCTTTTAGCACATTTTATCCCATAAAATGTGAACAAGGTGGAAGTATCAAACTAATATACTTGTTCCATTCTGCCATGGAGGAAACGGTAAGATAGTCCACCTGACAAAATTATTGATGTGTTTCAAACCCCATCCAGCAAAAAAACGTGTCCCTATGAAATGTGGTGCACTTTGCATATGTCAGCAGTGCATTGCGCTAAATACAATCAGCAGAAACAGTCAAATAGGAAAAAATGCATTTTCTAGCTCTCATTGTATGGGAGTAGTAAACAAAGCAAACAATCCTGTTTGTATAGAAATATGTTTGTATGGATATTTTTTATGTTTATGATTATTTTAATATTCCCGGTAATATTGTCATAAGCAGTAAATGGTGGTGGAAAAAATAAAGTCAGGGATGGGGTCAAATTTCAAATGTGCAGATTGGAGAGGATTAACCCAGGCCTCTCATTGGACCTTATTTAATATAGACGTGATGAAGAGGAAATGAAACAGCAGGGGTTTGTGTCGGACACAAAGCAGAAGCCGACATCATTTCACACTGTTGAGCTGCCACGCCATCGAGTTCATTCTCTTGTTCTTCGTCTCTGCATCGCTCACCTCCACCTGTGAGGTTGTAGAATAACGACCCCACTACCTAATGATCAGTCACGGGCCTATAGTTTGTATTCATGAATAATTCTGAGGTCTAGATTGGATGTTCCATCAGACTTCAACATATTTCACTTGTGAAACTGAGAATCTTTCATTTGGTGTGAGGTGAAAATTGAAATGCCACTTGGAGCATTCATTTCCGAAACACACACATCCACATAAATACACACACAGGCACACACACACACACACACACACACACACACACACACACACACACACACACACACACACACACACACCCTGACCTCTTTTCTCCTGGTATCTGGTCTGGTCTGGCCTGGCTCCAGTTGGCATGCCCTGGAGATGAAGGAGTGTGTGTGTGTGTGTGTGTGTGTGTGTGTGTGTGTGTGTGTGTGTGTGTGTGTGTGTGTGAGCATGTGTGTGTGTGAGCGTGTGTGTGTTGGGGGTGGGGGGGGGGGGGGTCTCGAGAATGATGGGAAAGGGAGAGGGGTAGGAGCGGGGAAACCACCCAGAATAAGGCCTGCTTTATCTCACAAGGCATTTCAACGCAAACACCAGCGATGGAGCCCGCGTGACCAAGCGACTCTGAAGTCTTCTGGCTATCGTCACAACGTCTGGAGGTGGAGAGGGGGTGGAGGGATGAGAGGGGGTGGAGGAGGAGAGGGTGGTGGGAGAGGAGGCAGGGGTGGGAAGGAGCAGGGGGTGGCTGAGTAGCAGGGGGTGGAGGTGGCGCAGGGGGTGGAGGTGGAGAGGTGTGTGGGAGGTGGAGAGGTGGGTGGGAGAGAAGCAAGGGTGTGGAGAGGAGCAGGGGTGGGAGAGGAGCAGGGGGTGGAGGTGGAGCAGGGGGTGGAGTGAGGAGGGGGGTGTGGTGGAGAGGGGGTGGAGGAGAGATGGGGGGTGGGAGAGGAGGCAGGGGTGGAGGAGGAGAAGGGTGTGGGAAGAGGAGCAGGCAGGGGGGTGGGAAGGAGCAGGGGGGTGGGAGAGGAGCAGGGGGTGGAGGTGGAGGCAGGGGGGTGGAAGGTTTTGGAGAGGGGTGGAGGTGGAAGGGGGTGGGAGAGAGGGAGGTGGAGGAGGAGCAGGGGGTGGGAGAGGAGCAGGGGGTGGGAGAGGAGCAGGGGGTGGGAGAGGAGCAGGGGGTGGAGGAGGAGAGGGGGTGGAGGAGGAGCAGGGGGTGGGAGAGGAGCAGGGGGTGGGAGAGGAGCAGGGGGTGGAGGTGGAGCAGGGGGTGGGAGAGGAGCAGGGGGTGGGAGAGGAGCAGGGGGTGGGGGAGGAGCAGGGGGTCTGCTGCCCGGCTCATTCATCAGGAAGCCTTTCATGCCTTTATTTCCCGAACGTTATCGAGCTAGAAATGACGTTTAGGGATTGAACAGGCGGCATCTACGGTGAGGATGGTATATCTGTAATTGTAGTTTCTCTAGGAGGGGCGAATCGAGGCAATGCTGTCCTCTAATGTCGAGGCTAGGATCATTTCAGAAAAACAAGGATTTTGAGCGTAATGCATTTGAACATTTCCTTGGTTTTCAGTATACTGAAGACGGTTCCTGGGTTTTTATGTCATTTCAACCAAAATGGAAGCTAGCAGGAACATAACATCCATGTGCATGTACATAAATAAAGTATCCAACAAATACATTTCACCAGACCACAGAAGCAGCGTGACTACTGCTTCTTCTTAAGAAGGTTTCAATATTATTCTAGCAGAAATGTAAATGTATTCTTCAATTCCCTTTCATCTGAATACATGAACTACATAAGTACGAGAGCACCACAGAAAATTGGGAAATCAATAAAAAAACAACGTTGAACTCTTTCCTCCTGGACCTGCCCATACACAAGGCTCTGTATGTAATGCTTAAAGGGACTGCGTGTAGGATTTGTACATGCATAAATCACTTTAAATTGCCAATATATGAACAGGTTGTAATTTACCTTAAACAATTAGACCCTCCCGACTCGTTGTTGCGTAAAACAGCATGCGCGCTGATTTCTGGAAGGTCTTAACATTAACGCAAGGATACTAATATCCCTGTTCATTTATAACTTTTTAATTTGCATGTTTCTTTATGATTTTAACAAACATTCATTTATGATTGTTGTTGTCTCAACCCCCTCCAGTGCTCTGAATGCGTTAGCTCAAGCAGGCTGCAGTTCACTCACTGACCAAAGGGGCCAGTAATGAGAAGGAATTTCAGATTCTGACACATAATACATTAAAAATGATGCTCTTACTATCTTATTATTTATTTGAAAGGTATGGTTGTTTGTGTTCTTGTGAGACGGAGAGAAAGCTTTTATCAGCTATTCATGACTTATCAAGGTGATCCTGTCGGTGGAACACACTCAGGCTTTTCTGTCTCTTTCTCAGTTTATACATCTATCCCCCTCTCTCTTCAACTCAATGTCTTTCCCGCTCTCTTGTCTCATATGTCGTAGGTCCTTTTGTGATTGTACACAATGTGGTATGCTTCAATCATGTTGTCAGATAAACAGGGTCCATGTGCGTCATTAACAGGCACACACACCACATATATATAATATTTTCATATTTTATTTGGAGGACGTTTGTGTGTATGTACTTTGTGTGTATGTACTTTGTGTGTATGTACTTTGTATGTATGTACGTGTATGTGTGTGCGCACGTGTGTGTGTGTGTGTGTGTGTTCTTGTGTTTGTGTGTATGTGTGTGCATGTGTGCGCTTGCACTCTTAGTCGGAAATAACGTTTCACTGCTAACGAGTTGGTGATTAGAACTTGGCAAACAAACAAACCATGACAATACACTTGCACCCCCCTGCTCCCTCACACACACACACACACACACACACACACACACACAAACACACACACCAACACACACATTCCTCCGGACTGACCGCCATATGTTGTAACAGTTGGGAGAGCATCTTGGCAGAGCAGTAAAATGGGTGGAGGGAACGAGGAAGATGGGGGGAGAGAGGGAACGAGGAAGATGGGGGGAGAGAGGGAACGAGGAAGATGGGGGAGAGAGGGAACGAGGAAGGGGGGGAGGAGAGGAAACGAGGAAGATGGGGTGAGAGAGGGAACGAGGAAGGGGGGAGGAGAGGAAACGAGGAAGATGGGGGGAGAGAGGGAATGAGGAAGGAGGGGAGGAGAGGGAACGAGGAAGGGGGGGAGGAGAGGAAACGAGGAAGATGGGGGGAGAGAGGGAACGAGGAAGGGGGGGAGGAGAGGAAACGAGGAAGATGGGGTGAGAGAGGGAACGAGGAAGGGGGGGAGGAGAGGAAACGAGGAAGATGGGGGGAGAGAGGGAATGAGGAAGGGGGAGGAGAGGGAACGAGGAAGGGGGAGAGGAGAGGGAACGAGGAAGGGGGGGAGGGGGAACGAGGAAGGGGGGGAAGGGGGAGGGGGGGAAGGGGGAGGGGGGGTGTGAGGGATTGTAAACGACAAAAAGGACTGGGGATTAAACCAGCAATTAAATCGCTCAACCATGGCAGAACGTAACCTCTGCTGTAAAGTGTTGAAACATCATTTCATTATTTCCATTGTTGCTTTTGTCCCCTATATTGTATAATGTGGCTCGTTTTTATTTACTGCTCAGCCAAAGTAAAGTCTCTTTTATCAATGGGTCAAAGTAGGAAAATTTACTTCCTTTAAAATATCCCTTTTAGGTATGCATCTTTGGATTTTGTATGAAAGATAGATGAAATCCATTTGAGAAGGGCCGGCTCTAGCCCGTTTGGTGCCCTAGGCGTGATTAAGATTTGGTTTTTACATTTTTATATTGAAATTACTTCTCATTCTCTTTTATGCAAATGTATAAACAAATCAAAAGTACTATTAAGGCTGTACTAGTCAATGTTTACAATGAATAAGTAGGATGAGAGAAAATGGTAAGAAAACAACATCTTCAATCAAGGCAACTTTGTGCAGTGTTTTTCATTCAAAGTTGTTCCTGTTTGCAGAGAACATTGAGAACTTAGATTAGACTAAAGAAGCAATATTTTTCAGCATGCGATGCGAGCGTCGTGTTATGCGAGCGGTGAAGACGGGAGATCAGATGTCACTTCTCCAGCAGCTGGGAGCATCTGCAGATATTTCCTGATGCTGTCTACACCTAAACGCCATTTTTATGTTGACATAAGATGACATTCCAATATACTGGGCTTTCCTCTCCTCCTCCTATTCTCTCCGTTTTCTAAATTGCGCCCCTGAAGGATTGGCCCTTTCCATTGTGGTAAACTTGGTGAACCGTGTGATCGGTCAGCCGGTCAGCATCGCCGGCCCTTCTTAGTCTCTGACTTGTTGTGATGCGCATCAAACGGTAATCCCCCCCCCCCCCCCCCCCCCCCCCCCCACTTCCAGTGTGCATAGCACAAGTGCACCTGGCCTGGGCAGACTCAACATTGTGAGGAGCAGGGGTGCAAAGTGTATTTCCTTCTTTCTTTCTTTCTTTCTTTCTTTCTTTCTTTCTTTCTTTCTTTCTTTCTTTCTTTCTTTCTTTCTTTCTTTCTTTCTTTCTTTCTTTCTTTCTTTCTTTCTTTCTTTCTTTCTTTCTTTGTTAATTTGTTTATTTGTTACCTCAAGGCAGAAAATGAGGATGGGCGCCCGGCAATTTTTGTTGTTGTTGTATTTATTTATTAATGAATTATAAAAAGAAATCTTTGAGGGCTACCAGCGCCCACCAGAAGGTGGCGTGCCCTAGGAGACCGCCTGTAAGGCCCATGCCTTTAGCCGGCCCTGCATTTGAGTACTTCACATATATTTGTGTAAATCATAAAATACACTATAATTGTTCCCGTGTCTTTCTCTCTCTCTCTTTTTCTGTATTTATTTTCCTCTCTCTCGTTGTCTCACACACACACACACACACACACACACACACACACACACACACACACACAGACACACAGACACACACACATAGACACACACACAGACACACACACACACAGACACACACACACACACACACACAGACACACAGACACACACACACACAGACACACACAGACACACACACACACAGACACACACACAGACACACACACACACACACACACACACACACACCATCTGGACATGGTGAACACCTGTGCACAATGAACCGAGAGATATTTATTCAATCAGCTTCTAATAGCAGGGATTAATTCATTTGTGTGAGTGTCTTGGCCTCGCAATGTTTTCTACAATGTTGTACAATATTGTACATGTGTGCAATAATACAAAGCTTTTCTATTGTCAAAGCATTGGGCGTCATGCATTGATGGTAACCGTTGAATAAGTACTTTTAGTTTGTTTTCACATTGATCTGACAGATTCTCCTGGTAGCATGTTGCGTGTTAGCCTGCGGCGCGTTAGCCTGCGGCGCGTTAGCCTGCGGCGCGTTAGCCTGCGGCGCGTTAGCCTGCGGCGCGTTAGCCTGCGGTGCGTTAGCCTGCTGCATGTTAGCTTGCTGCACGTTAGCCTGTTGTGCGTTAGCCTGCTGCATGTTAGCTTGCTGCACGTTAGCCTGTTGTGCGTTAGCCTGCTGCACTCAAACTTATTTTATAGTCGCTGTACGTGAACAGATCCCGTAAATGACCGCATTTGTGTGATCACAGCCATCGCGCACGGTTCATATGCCGATTTGTCACTCTGAAATGTGAAGCTCTGCAAGGAGAGTGAGTGAACTGAGTGTCCACACCAATGTTACGGTGAAATGGCGACCATCAATGGTCTTTTAACTGGACAGGCAATTGGAGGACGATGTGGAAATAAGCTGACGTGACAACAGAGTTTCATTTCATTTCATGAAGTGCTGGAGTGAAAGAAACTGCGTTTTCAGTCTTTAAATTCGTGCTTTTTTCTTCTATCTTCTGCCAGAGGACACAATGGGTGTGACTGTGTGAGAGTGTGTTAGGAAGTAGGGTTATTTAGTACTGTCCTGGGGTCATACTGGCCGAATGGTTAAAGACAAGTCCCGGCAGGACTAGAAAACCACAAAAACAAAAAAGGCCATTTGGATGCCACAAACTGATATGTGTAAACGATATTGCACACAGACATACACAAACACACCTGCAGACACACACACACACACACACACACAAAACAAATAAACAAACAAAGAAAAAAAAGTAGTGCATCAAAGCCATCTGTTCTTTTATCACGCTCTGAAGAGTTTGGAGGTGAACCATGAACACAGACTCTATGAGGTCACGGTACTTAGGGCTGTCGGTGTGTGTGTGTGTGTGTGTGTGTGTGTGTCTGTATGTTTGTGAGTGTGTGTCTGAGTGTGTGTGTCTGCAGGTATGTAGCTAGAACGATTAATCCCTTTGAGCAACCAGGGTGAAGAACATAATCTAATCTCTGCCAAATAAATTACAAATTCTCATGTGAAATGTATTTGTATGGTTATGTATATATATACGTGTGTGTTTGTGTGTGTGTGTGTATGTGTGTGTGTGTGTGTGTGAACCAAGTGTAAAAGTAGAAGTTTAGTAGAAAAAGAACAGTGGCAGTTCATATCAGATGGAAAGCACATGCACAACCAGCGTTGGGCTTGTGGGCGTGCACGTGGTTGTGGGCGTGCGCGTGCTTGTGGCGTGCGCGTGCTTGTGGGCGTGCGCGTGCTTGTGGGCGTGCACGTGCTTGTAGACATGCCAGGTCGTCTGTGTCTACCCCTGCAGGGGGAAATCTTCTCCCTGGCACTCCAGAGACCGCATGATCGATTTCCATGGTGACTCCCTTTCTGCATACGCCACATAATTAGTCAAAGAGATTGGTGGAACATGATCCTAGTTGTTACCGCAAATTTATATTGACAATTCTCCCTCTCCGTACGTGACACTGGCCGGTGCCGATAGATAATGGCGTTCATCATTTGACGGCCGCCCTCTGTCTTTATGTGCAGGCCTCGTGTATCCTTTGCTAACATCAATAATGCTTAGTTAAAACCATTTTTCACTCTCTCTCTCTCTCTCTCTCTCTCTCTCTCTCTCTCTCTCTCTCTCTCTCTCTCTCTCTCTCTCTCTCTCTCTCTCTCTCTCTCTCTCTCTCTCTCTCTCTCTCCCTCCTCCTCCCTCCCTCCCTCCCTCCCTCCCTCCCTCCCTCCCTCCCTCCCCCTCCCTCCCTCCCTCCCTCCCTCCCCTCTCTCTCTCTCTCTCTCTCTCTCTCTCTCTCTCTCTCTCTCTCTCTCTCTCTCTCTCTCTCTCTCTCTCTCTCTCTCTCTCCCTCCTCCCTCCCTCCTTCCCTCCCTCTCTCTCTCTCTCTCTCTCTCTCTCTCTCTCTCTCTCTCTCTCTCTCTCTCTCTCTCCCTCTCTCTGTCTTCCCTCTCTCTCTCTCTCTCTCTCTCCTCTCTCTCTCTCTCTCTCTCCCTCCCTCCCTCTCTCTCTCTCTCTCTCCCTCCCTCTCTCTCTCTCCCTAAGGCTCGTCCGTGCTCTCAGCGGGTGTAGAAAGCATTGGGTGTGTGGGTGGGCCTATGAGGATGGTTAATATATACAGCAATAACATCTTTCACTTTTGTTTAATAGATTGATATTCGCTAAATATGAGGAGAGAGGAAGAGCTCTACGGTGTCTGCTATGTCATTTATTTTATTGTTTATCCGGTGTTTAACTTTCCATATTTCGATGTATTGCTCTAATGATAAAAGCAGTCCTTGGTTGGATGAGGAGCAATAAAGTATTCTGGTAAATATAGATAAATCATTTGAAGTTTTACCATAACACTTTACAATAAGGGTACATTAATTAACCAATTACATTAGTCAATGCAGTAATAGGCATTTTTATACAGCATTAGCATAGGGGTTAGGGTAAGGTTTTTGTATTGTAGTTGGGTTTTTGTTAGTTATAGTTATTCTGGTCAAGGTTAGGGTTTAGCCTAAACCTAACACTATTAAACAGTGTATAAATGAATAGCTTAGTCAACATGAACACCATAACTGTAGTCAACATGAACACCATTAGTGAACTATTCGATTATTAGTTAAATGTTAATGAACTGTTAATGAACTGTTAGTTAATGCTTATTACTGCATTACCTTATTTTAATTAATGGTTAATTAATGTACTCTGTACATGTATTATAGTAAAGTGGTACCAGTTATGCCAACGATAATATGATTGTTTCCAAGACAATATCTACTATACTACATACTATATTGTGTTTATATCTACCTGTAAAACAGAATGAACCATCTAATTCTTAAATAAAAATATATAACTGTTAAAACCTTTCGCGGTTGAGTACACTTGTCAGCATCATATCTGAAAAGGCTACATGAAGCTGAAATAGAATAAAAGTGATAACGTAATGTAAAAGCTTGAAATAGATGATGCATGAAGGTTTGGTCTTGTGCATCCCATGTGCCATTTCATCTTTTTCTTTTTTCTATCCCGAGATTGAACTCTAGACTCTGGCAGCCGTACGGTTAAATTTTAAGGAAATGAGCTTATTCGCATCGCAAGTGGAAAAGTGTGGTCGATGGTGTGTGAGAAGCACTCTCCCTCCATTTCGCTTCCTAGGATAACAAGACCTTTGAGGGAAATTCCTAACCCCCAATCCGCTCCACTGGAAGTGCACCGTGAAAGACAGCAGAGATGAAACCAGGGTTGTTAACTGAATGGCTCCAAATTACTGCATGGCAGCGCCATTTACATACTACTCCGACAGAAAAATTACAGTAACGTGTTGGGAGACAAAAAAGAAAAGATGTTCAAGCGAATGGCAGCACGTCAATGCAGGTTTGCTGTAGCATGTTGGCCGAGCATTCATACGTGATGCTTCCATAGGGCGTGACCCCACAGCTCATTGGCCCGTCGGCCATTGTTGTGATGTCAGTTGCCATGTGATTACCATCCCCCGTTGGTGGTGCAACATGATCAGGAGGAATCTCGCCTGTCTTGATATCGTTCATTGTGTGGAAAGTCACCCCTTTCATTCTGCGTGTACGGCTTGGCATCTTAGCAAAACAACCCGATAAAAAGGTACGGGGAGGGGGGGATAGGCTTTTCTCACTGTGGAGGATTGAAGCCTTCACTCGCGTCTCACTGGGAATGTTGCACGCTCACCTGTGAACGCTTGTGATGAACAAACGCTAACAGACACGGCATGGGCCCTGGCCCCTACAGAAGATGAGACGGGGAAGATACAGAGCCGCTGTCAGGCTATCAAAAGCTAACACCGCACGCACACTGTTACAACAACAGACTGACGCACACACACTGTTACAACAACAGACTGACACACACACACTGTTACAACAACAGACTGACACACGCACACTGTTACAACAACAGACTGACGCACGCACACTGTTACAACAACAGACTGACGCACGCACACTGTTACAACAACAGACTGACGCACACACACTGTTACAACAACAGACTGACGCACGCACACTGTTACAACAACAGACTGACGCACACACACTGTTACAACAACAGACTGACGCACGCACACTGTTACAACAACAGACTGACGCACGCACACTGTTACAACAACAGACTGACGCACGCACACTGTTACAACAACAGACTGACGCACGCACACTGTTACAACAACAGACTGACGCACGCACACTGTTACAACAACAGACTGACGCACGCACACTGTTACAACAACAGACTGACGCACACACACTGTTACAACAACAGACTGACACACACACACTGTTACAACAACAGACTGACGCACGCACACTGTTACAACAACAGACTGACGCACGCACACTGTTACAACAACAGACTGACGCACGCACACTGTTACAACAACAGACTGACGCACACACACTGTTAAAACAACAGACTGACGCACACACACTGTTACAACAACAGACTGACGCACACACACTGTTGCACGCAAAGACAAACAAAATTAAATAAATAAAAAACATGAATGAAAAAGAAAAGTGTGTGTGTGTGTGTATATGTAGCCACAGAAAAACAGACTAATGCACATAGGCCTAGTGACATACATTCATACACACAGAAAAAGCCCATATAAACTATTGAACAAACACACACACCCACACACACACACACACACACACACACACAGGTATGTAAGCGCTGTGTCTGATGAAACAGAGAGAGAAGCTGGTGTAGCCCTGGCAGAGGAGCCAAGGAAGACTTTGATGTTCATTTGGATGATGAGCTCTGAGCTTCTCCTGGCTTGCGCGAATCAAAGCCCTAATCTGTGTTACTGATTCATATCTCGGTGCGATTCATATCCTACAGCCCTCACCTCTCTGCACACACCAAAAAAAGAAAGAAAGATGAAAGAAAGAAAGAAAAAAGAGAAGAAGAAGAAAAAGAAGCATATGATTGGCAATTTGAGGCCTTTTCTAGTATGCTTCGTCCAGGGCTACAGGAGAAAGTGGGTGTATAATAATGTATGATAATTATCATTCATATCATGATTGTTATGACTATTAACAGGAACAGTAGTATTTTCATACCCAAAACAAGTGGGTGGTTTACATTGTTTTGAAAAAACGTGTGGAGGACAATAATATAGAATATATGGATAGATTGATTAATAGCCATCGTCTGCTGTTTGCATCCCATTTATGTGAAGAACAATTACCAGATTGAAATGTATTTCAGTGCAATCCAGAGCCGATAATTAGACTCTACAATGAAAGTATTTGGATCCAAACACACACGTACCCTTTCTGATGTGCAATTACAGAGACTGGTAAGGCAAGTAAGGCATGCTTTGCAAAGGAACCTGGGACTAACTTTAGCCTCAGTGTGTGAGGCTAACCAGAGATATGCTAGTGGTGTCATCTACCATGTTCCCTAATGCATTGTCTCCATTGCATACAAGGAGTCTGACCCTCTACTCAATGTGAACACTGTGCTTGCAACAGCCACGACTCGGTGGTGTTCAGCAAGCTTCAGTACTGGTTTTGGGATGAGAGTTATAGGAAGGAGGAGGACCATGTTAGCCCCGTTCACTTATTTCATAATTAGTATGCGGTTGAGTACAGGTGTTTTAATGAGCGATGTTGTATATGAATTGCGCCACACACGGTGGTGTTCAACTATTGATGTTCAAAAAGCGTTACGCTCTTGGACACAGCCATCGACGTGAACCTCTCCCCGGACGGAGCGCCACACATCCACACATCAGCCTCTTGGCACTGATGTGACTTTGTGCTGACGGCACGAAAAGAGCAGGCGCTGAGTTCAGAGCAGAGTTGAACGTAGGCAAGATGTTTGGTGGTAACAAAAAACAGACGATTTTTACGCCAACCTTATTTTCACCCCGGTCTCACACCAACATGCAGCACAGCTACGTTGGTCCACAGCGGAAAACGTTTCACAATAACGGCTCTAAAATTGTGGGATGCCGACGTTTTTATGGTCTATTCTTTGCTATAGGCCTGCGTCCACGTCACATGACTGCCAAGTTTCTGTCTGCGAAAACAATCAAGATGGCTGACAATAATTTTATTGTCAGTGGAAAATGCAATATTTTCATATTGATTCGGCATTCAAAGGGGTTTTGATAACATTTCTAGCGAGAAATGTGCATTTTATTGTCATGATCTTCGTTCAGTGATTGTACATGATGTTTAGTTTGTTAGTCAATACAAATAATCTTCTCATGTGGGGTTTTGAGGGAATATAATCGGTGTAGGCTATATTCTGTTTGAGAAATAACCAAAATCATGTATTTTGGGTTTTCGATTTTGGGTTCATTGGCCCTTTAAAACATCTTAAAATTTTATTATAATGGCAGTGCTGTGTTTTTGACTCCATTATTGCACATACGAAAACAAAAGGCAAAACATTTCAGTCACGGCGTTTGACTCCTAAGTCTTTGTAAGAGATGAATCATGTCCGCCCAAAAACTCTCTGAATATTTGTATTCATGCGATTCATGCAGTTCCGCCTGAGACTGCCCCTAGGGAAGGTGCATGTGGACGGGACAATGTTTACCAACGCTGAAAACTTTAATTACAGTGACAAATGCACTCTGTAAAGTGTTCCCATCCAGGTAGGTGCGCATGCAAACACACGTAGCGGGTAAACCTATTGTCCCCCGTCTCCAAAAGCCGGTTTGATTCACTCCAGAGGACGCCACTATATGGAGAGAACAAGTGATGTGTCTGTCCCTGTGGAACGCCTCATCCATCTCTGTCCGATAGCATTATTAGAGCTTCACCACAGAGTAAGGGGCTAATTCTGCCCACTGCTAAGCAGAGGGCTGCAGATGTTCTTCTCTCTTGCTCCCGAAACTTATATGGTACATTTTTCCTGCGCAATGTGTATGTAACTGTGACTACAGACACACAGGGTGGGATAATGGTTCGCACACATACACACACACACACACAGCGTAGTGGTTCACAAACACACACACACACACACACCCTCAAACACACACATTGGCACCCGATCTATCCAAAATATAGATATATCAGCCATTATACGATATATATACAGTATATATATATATATATATATATATGTTGTGGTATGCTGGGGGTGGAGAAGCTCCTTGGGATTTGCTGCACACCCTCCAGCGATGCTTCGGGCCCCAGCAACATCACATGGAAATCATGAGCTAAAGGAACCAATGGGTGACGATGTACACCTGTGAGGGTTGGGGGTGTTTACGTGGACGTGTTAAAGCATTTAGAGGTCCAACCAGCACAGTATTACATTTATAAATCGACACCATTTGTAAAGTTGTCATATCGGCGCACATTGGCAAACACACACGCCGATACGATACATCTGTGATAGGCCAACATCGGCCGATAACATCTGCCAACCGATATATCAGTCCGGCTCTAATTGGCAAACACATAGTACTTTACATAAACACATACACATTGGCTTGCACACACAAACTCCTGCACGGACACTCACACACACACGTGCACATAACCACACACACCGAGAAAACAGATGTAAACAGCCACAATACAAGATGATTAGATGCACATGCTTCCCACATACACACCCATCACATAATCAGATGCACA